>QKQZ01021482.1:0-33928 GCA_003595255.1 Solenopsis fugax
TAATGGGCCTACGTACTCGCGTCGAGTCTCCCTTATAATAATCCCGTGCCCGCGATGCTGCTTTCACGTCACGTACCGGTTCCACCGTCCCTCGACGAATTTTAGCCGATTACGACGCGGAACGGAGAGAATTCTCTACCTACAATTCGACAAATCATAAATATAATCGTGGGGATGCAATCTTACGTCAACTATGGATATAATAGTTATGATTTATATTATTATGATCGGGGTTGCGTGGCAAATTTCAAGATTGCGTCTACATGGATTATTTACGTTATGTTTCACACGAATCTTTTTCATACAGACAATACAAGCAATGTAAATTGTTACATAATCACAATAATTATAATAAACCAATTTAAATTGACTATAATACAATACAGAGAAAAATAATTAAGAATGTTTTGGCTATACAATACGAGCTAAAAGTTATTGAAATTTCAAAACTAAAGATTTCTTAGATTTGTTTTTTTCTTCCGAATCAACGACAAAAAATTTTTCAATGTTCGAATTTTGGTTCTGAAATCTGCTAAGAAGAAAACAACGAAAAATTTGATTTATTATGCAGCAAAAATGAGCTGACCATACTTTGTTAGTGTATTTTGTTTTAAATAAATAACTTTTAAACATGTAAATTTAATAAATTTTTGCACAAATATTTATTAGAATTTTATTAGTATATGTAAAAATTTTGATTTAATTCGTAATGCTACTTCTTCATCAAATTTATAAATAAGTACTACAAAACACTATAAGATTTAAAACTAAACAAAAAATTAAATATACTTTTAAACTAAATAAAAAGAAAATTGTGCACAAATTTTACAAACATATTTAAATGTAATAATAGAACAATCTAAGAAATTTTTATATTTTTGGTAATTTTTGAGATATGACACATACATCCTTAAATTATAAGATTGTTTTAATATATCTAATTTTAGTATTGATAAAATGAAAGTATACCTATAATGTTAAAAATAAAAATGGAATATAATTTTTATTATTTTTGATAAAATCTGATACTTCCATGATCCGTAGATTATTATTTATGTAGACGACATTACGTGTATATAATGTAAAACATGGTTTACATTGTTTACTCGCAATATAGGTTATTCATGTTTTACGCGTAAATGCTCAACCTTGATTATAATAACTAATAAGTTAATTAAATATAAATTTTGATTCACATTTATTTTCACGCTATCTTGAATTTTCCGAGCAGAATGCCGCCTTTAACCCGAGAGTAATCACCCCATTTGTTTCCTTTGCGTAAACGTGATCACCTGGGGTGATTTTTACACCCCAGTTAAAAGTCATTGTTATTAATTACGTATTGTATATTATTGATTGTTCTATAATTTATTAACATTTAAGAGCATTACGTATATAGATTTAGATTTAATCAATATTTTCTGAAAAAAAAATAAAAAAATAAATAAATAAATAAATAAAAATAAAATAAACCAAGAAAATATTAAACTGAAAAAGCACGTTAAACAACTTATGACAGTATTTCTAAAGAAGAGTTGAAACTAGTTTGATAGAATGAGTATATGAGTCATAACTTGTTTTTATTGTACTTTGGTCTCGGAATTTTCGAATGAAAGGTAGGTGTGGATTTTGTATCGGTAAAAAAAAATTTGCTATGAGACGCGAGTTTAATCTCTCTACGGTACTGTGAAAAACAACTCTAGGTGATTATTCTCTGATTAAAACGTTAAAATGCAAAGGTGTAGGAGTGCCATAAGTTTGCGCCTTTAAAATATCGATAATCGATGCAACCCAACATACACAGCGAGGGAAACGAAAACAAACGCGCATGTCGCGCACTGGCAAGATGCGTTCCAGAGTCTGCCGGTTGTCTTTCGCTCGCGCGAACTCGCGCGAAATTGCACACTCGTATCTTTCGTGCTCGCGCGTCCGCGGAAAGAAAGAAAAGAGGAAGCGGCAAGGCCGGCGGGAAAAGGGAACGGAAACACACGCGTGTAATTCCGACGAATTTTCGTGAAATTGCGCTCACGTCGTTCTCTCGCGGGCACACTGCCATTGCCACACTGCCGCCCGTCCGCCCCGGGTCCATTTTACGGCTGACTCAGCAACGAATTTCACCGACGCGGCAACGAATATTGCTATTGGTAACAGTTTCTGAATACCGTGGGTACCGTCGCAATTTTCGCTCGAGACGAATATACCACGCGCGAGTACGGCGGCGGCGGCGGCGGAAGCCTTGGCCAGGTTCACCGCACATGTTTTCGCCTCTGAGAGCAGTGCGTCTCTCTCTTTCTCTCTCTCTCACTCTCGACGGGGTCATTCTCGCCGAGGAAACCGTTCCGGTGCGAAACGAGACGGGTTAACCCTCTTGCGGTTCCGCTCTGTTCCGCGACAGTTGCCTGTCAGGTTCCATTTAGCCTCTTCGCCGCTGCGCGTTTAGTCGCCGCCTTCGGCCCATTCTCGGGGAACAATGCTGCCCAACTAACTGAAAGAATCCCATCTGACGCCGGAGTCATTTTTCAGAAAATCACATTTCACACTCTGTTTCGCGCGATTCACATTTCGCATGTTATTTAACTGAAGGATGTCGCTCCTTGACGAGGCACAATTCTATTTGGTATAACATTGATGCGGGCACCCATTTTCGAAAGACATTTCATAGATTTCTTAAAATCTAATCTCTCTTCCTTGACGCGCTTCTGCTTTACAGATATTATCGTGATCAACTGAAACTCGTGTGTGAGTGCGTTTATTAATTATATTGTTTACATATGTTATAATAGAAGAAATTTTCGTGAAACACTGAGGCACTGAGTATCACAGTTTTGCACATCGAAGGATGCTTTGCACA
The DNA here is from genome assembly GCA_003595255.1 of Solenopsis fugax. Classification (NCBI taxonomy): domain Eukaryota; kingdom Metazoa; phylum Arthropoda; class Insecta; order Hymenoptera; family Formicidae; genus Solenopsis; species Solenopsis fugax. Next base: position 2,852 of record QKQZ01021482.1, read on the forward strand.
TAAAACTCCTTCGGTTGTTCCTGAAACTAATTCTTTACGATCTGAGTTACCATCTGCGTCCGATCTAAATCTCCGCCCCTTTAGAACCTTTTCCAAAAACATGGAAGTTGCAAGTCGATAGGTTCAGGTTATAAGGAGGATGTTTCGACACCTTCCATCGTATCGCATTCAGTCGTTCCTAAATCGTGTGGACCACATGTAGACGAGCATTGTCGTGCAGCAGGATAATACCCCTCCGAATGTGGCCCACACGATTCAGGAACAATTCAACGCGACCCGATGGGAAGTGCTAAAACATCCTGCCTCTAGCCCGGACCTATCGCCTTACAACTTCCATGTTTTTGGAAAAGGCTCTGAAGGGGCGGAGATTTGGATCGAATGCAGGTGGTGACTCAAGTCGTAAAGAATTAGTTTTCAGGAACAGCCAAAGGAATTTTAGAAACGAAATATCGATTTTTGAAACAATAGAACTCGTGCCTCTCCAGTGCCCATAAAAATTTCTTCTGAAAATTTCTACTGTTGTAGTGTAAATAATGTAATAAACGGGTTTTAGTTCAACACAATAATATATTCTAGATCTTTTGCGTGTGTGATTGGTCTTTATTTCTTTAAAACTTCTAGTTTGAAATTAAAAGAAACTGCATACACACAGAGATAAAATATTTTATGTTAATTGACTTCAGAAATATTCTACAGTCGCAACATTTTTTACATTTTTTATTGCTATATAAAACAATTTAGTTAAAGATGAAAAATCATCTCTTTTTGAAAATTTTTCTACTTAAACATCTGTTCTGGTGGTGAAATGTATGTTAAACTTCTAGATTGTTTTTCTCATATAAATCATAATATATATTTTATATAATATACAACAATCATATGTCCATTAAGCTGGCACAGTCATTTTAGCACAATCAAATGCGATTCATACAGGAATTATTTGCTATTTTTTTGCTGCAACCATTTTGCTAATAAAAACAATGACTGTGCTAGCTTAATCCATTAAAGCCCATAGTCAAATCAGCAAAGATAGCAAAAATATAACAATTGGAATTAGGACCGGGCATAAAAAAACATTGAAGTTAATCATAAAATAATTTAATTTACTCGTTTACCTCGTGGTTGCTCCATCATTGCCTTGAGGGTCCTCCTCCTCCTCCTCCTCTCTTCCTGCTTGTTGCTTTTTTATGGCAATCACTTACGAAAATACTACTACTTATGGCCAGCAATAATCACCTCGACGATCACGCGACATCCTGGACGGCACTCCGCGATAGACGACGAATCTTGAGCGCAGGAACCAGACAACCTTTCAACCGGTTGGCCGCAGTCGTTGCTTACACACAACACACGCGCATCTCTGGACGATTATTCTATAGACTATAAAGAATTGTAAATATTATTAGATTATTTAATAAATCAAAAAGAATTTTGCAATACAATTTCCAGAATTATACTATTGTCGCAAAATTATTAAATATTTCTGCTCTCTTCATGAAAAATTAAATTATTTTAAAATATATTGGAAATTAATATAATATTTTCATGCATTATATGTGAAATGCATCTATGTAAAAAAAGCCTTCGAAAATTTACGTTATTTCACTTATATAATAACAAAAATGAATTGTCTGCAAATATTTTACTGGTAAAAAAAGTTATATAATGTATAACCAAATATAAATACATATACTCTTTAAATTAGAATCATTGTATTATTCACTGAAAGACAGTGAATAGTCTGTTTTCAGTGATATACTTATAACTATCTTATTCAGTGATATATGAACTGTTTTGCAGACAATACACTGATTACGTCAGTGAGAGTAATTCTGATTTTTCAGTAATTCTGATTAAGAAGGGGGTACTCTTACTGATCAAATCAGTATATTGTCATTGCAAAACGGTGCACATCACTGAATAAGATGGTTATAAGTATATCACTGAAAACAGACTATTCACTGTCTTTCAGTGAATAATACACTGATTCCAATTTAGAGAATAGATAAAATTATATATAATTTTATATTTTATCTATATAAATTAAAATAAAATCAATTTTGTTTTATCTAAAACACATTTACATGTAATGTGTCTTATCTTTATGTAGATAAGTTATTTAAATAATTAAAGTGCAACATTGTTCATAAATCATATTTGTATGTGTACCTAGTGCAACACAGTTGGAAACAAACAAGTCACCTGTGCACACGTACCTCCCTGCAAAGGAAAATGAACTGAAATTAGTAAAAATAAATTCGTAAGCTCAGATAAATTAAAATAAATTGCAATTATTAAGTCGATAATTATTTTACGGACCTTATCTTAAATCTTAATAAAAATCTACTCATTCGACGTGTTTTCATTCAAAATGAAAGAATCTGGAAGAAATACGTGGCAGTCTGCCCCACGAAACGAATTAAATAAGCGTTAAAAGCTAGCGAGTTAAAGGTTGAGATGTCTGTTGTACTACTTGTACTAGCTAAGGCGGCGATCCGACGGCGATTTACACTAAAATTGCTATTGGTTTCATTCCATTCTTGTTAATGCCTAATGAATAATGAAGAATGATGCCAATAGCACGTTGAACGTGAATCGGATCGCGGTTTTATGACGGCAGTATGACAACTAAATCAAAAAATGCGGTAGAATCTCACGCCAAGCAGCGAAAGAGATCGTGCTTAACCTCTAAACTTTAACGCTTAATACCTCGCTTTGCGAGGCAGACCACTGCATTTTTCTTCTAAATTCTTTTATTTTGAGTGAAAATGTCGAATGAGTACATTTTTATTAAAATTTGAGATGAGACTCTTATTCTAAATAATTATCGTTTTTCTGCATACCATGGCTTTTATCCTTCGAGCCGGGACGAACATCTGGAGACAGCAAGCGCATTCTTCACAGTTGACGATTATGCGAGCTTACGCGGATAATTATCCTCCCCTATTAGTCACTCGTAAATTTTCCGAAGCATACACGACGAATTTGAAGCGTAGAATTATTCCAGACGCGTTACTTTACGCGTATCAGTCACAATCGATCAACAAAAATGCGGGAACTAGTCGTGAGACTCGCGGGTAGCGGGAACGCGGGGGGTCGCTGGCTTGCAGGCTAGCGTCAAATTTTTGCGTTAAGTAATGTGGACCCCGTGGGTGGCGTCCCACCTCCTCCTCCTCCCCCTCACCCTCCTTTCCGTCCACAACCGCGTAGTCGATGTGATCACGTCCGCAGGATTGACAGTCGTTTAGCTTCACTTCGTGTCGAAAGTAAGCCGAATTGCGATTAATCAAGTATCAAAAGTGCCAAAGAACTGATCGGTACAGTGTAACAGTGTAAGTCGAACTTCATTGACGCACAGCGTACCGGTGTGTTGTTTCAATACCGTGGGTTCGGCAAGGTTATGGGTTGTTATAGATCCCGTCGCGTCGCACTGTGCAAAGTCCCGTGTGAGAATCAGTTCGATCGTCTCAATAGTGGTCTGCACGTGGCATTATCACGCTCATCGGGAGATTTCGCATTTCTCTCTTGTCAAGAACAACGCGTCGCGGAGTGAATTGTCTTATGAGTCGCGAGCTGAGACTACGAAGTCTTGTGTCAAGTGGTGTAGACCCCGTGTACCGCGCATCGCGTCGCGAAAGTTCTGTGCACGAATTCATCGTTTCGATCGCCTCGACACGGTGCATTACTGTGCCCGCGGGTTTCGCATTCATACTCTCTTATCCAGAGTGAATCGCGTCGTGAAATAAATGAGTGTCGTGGAAAGCAACGCGAGTGGAAAGTGGCGAGTGGCGAGAACGGCGCCGATGGAGCGTCGTTCGTCGGTACTCACAAGTACCGGCGACTTGTTAGATCGCGAATTTCGTGAGTCTTCGTTCGAGCAATGCTCGTCGAGCGACTGCGGCAGTGAACCGTCGCCCGTCGGTTCATCGCATTTTTCGATCCGCGGATGTTTGTTTTCAATTTCGATTCGTGTGTTTAATTTCTCTCCTTTAAACAAGAAAACAATGATTAAATATATCATACTTTAAATTATTTAGTGAGAATGCGAATATAATGATCGTCCAGAGACCGCGTGTGTTGTGTGTTAGCAATGGCTGCGGCCAACCGGTCGAGAGGTTAGATTACGCGCCGCGGTGAGTGTCGTGTGACCGTACGATATCTTGGCGCTTGAGATTCGTCGTCTATCGCAGAGTGCCGTCCAGGATGTCGCGCGATCGTCGTGCATCGTCAACGAGAGTGCCGTCCAAGATGTCGCGCGATCGTTGAGGTGATTATTGCTGGCTATAAGTAGTAGTGTTTTCGTGAGTGCCAAAAAAAACAACAATGCCGGAACAAGAGAGGAGGAGGAGAACCTGGAAGGCACCAGCCAACGGCGGAGCAACCACGAGGTAAACGAGTAAATTAAATTATTTTATGATTAATTTCAATGTTTTTTCATGCTTCGGTCCTATTTCCAATTGTTATATTTTTGATATCTCTTCCTGATCTGACTATGGGCTTTAATAGATTGAGCTAGCACAGCCATTGTTTTTAGCGAAATGGTTGCAGCAAAAAATTTCTAAATAGAGCAAAAAAATAGAAAATAATTCCTGTATGAATCGCATTTGATTGTGCTAAAATGACTGTGCCAGCTTAATGGACGTAGCAATCATAAATATATAACTTTTGTACTGCATCTGCATACAACGTTATTAATATTTTTTTTAAAGTAATATTTGCTTATAACCTTTATTAAAAACATAATTAAAATTTTGGAAAATCAAATAAAAATGAGGTTTGAAATAAGAAAGGCCTTCTACGGTCGTAGCTAGATCTTCGTGCTATGTTTGTTTTTTCGCAATAAATTCTTTACAGTTTTTTCAAGGGGGGAGGGGTAGAATTTTAATATCTAGATGCAAGTCAGCATCAATCATTATTAAATTAATTTTAATTTAATAATAACGTGATATTACTCATTCGGATTTAACTTAGGGCTGGGTTATGTCTGAAAGTAATCAGCGCGCAGTTTCGTTAAGTTTGAATGGGTTTATAAAAATCATACAAACAAACATAGCACGAAGATCTAGCTACGACCGTAGAAGGCCTTTCTTATTTCAAATTGTATGTACTACATTAATCGGTCGAATATCTCCAAAAATGAGGTTGTTTATTTCGATGACACCAAAGTTATATTACATTTTTATGTTAATTGTTTAATTAATATCATTATTTCAGTCTAGAAGTTACGTCTCTAAAATATGATATATTTAATCATTGTTTTCTTGTTTAAAGGGGAGAAATTAAATAGGTTTAAAAGATTCGTTAACTTATAATCTCGTTCTTGCTGAACAAGTTCAACTAAAATTAGTTTTGAGACGTGATATTTAAGAAATGGATGAGAATGCTATATTTATAATCGGCGATTTAACTGAAGAAGTTAAATAAATCTTATCTCGCAACACACAGCTTGCTTCTCGAAATATCGATAATTCTATTTCTCGCGATTCAATAATAATAAATTATTAATAACTTCTGAATTTTATTAACCAAATATTATTTTTGGAAAAAATTGAATATCTCGTATACTTATCATATGATATTTGAAATTGCTTTTAAAAAATTCCAATTTAAATAGTTTAAAATCAGCTAAGGAACGGAACGCAAATATTTATGTGAGAAACCTTGAGATTCAAGAATAGATTTTCAGAGTTAAAAAACTAGGAATTATACTTATCCACTCTTGTCATTTTTATAACGCCGGATGATAATTTTCTTGTATCGCATGTTGATTAATCAATATGCATTTTTTTTTTTTAATTAATATCTTTTCAATATATGAAATCTAATGTCCAATCGAAGAATTTTATCTTCTTTTTGATTGAAAGAAATGTTTGTGGAAATTAATATATTATTACTTTTTTTTCAATATTTTTCGTCTCGAGATCATTGAAATTGTTTGGCTTTAATAAGTCAAGAAAGAGAAATGAAATTCCATCGTCATATTTTTTAGTGTTAATACTGTTAATTTGAATTTTCTGATTCATAATTCTTAACTTTTAAAACCACGCAATTTTTTTTCTTGAGAGAAACAATTTAAAAATTGATAAAAATAATAAATTTATTTACATTTAGATACTGAGAAAAAGTTATTAATTTGATTAAATTTTTCAACTCGATTAAATTTTTTCAGAAAGTATTTATGTATTTGACTTAAATAGATAAAATATTTGAACTTGGGTTTAAGCATTTATATTTTATTTAACTTAACTACATATATATTTAATTAAATACATAAATACTTGAACTAAAGAATTGAATTAAGTTGAAGAATTTAGTCGAGTTAATAACTTTTTTCTCAATATATAGACATTTTGCTTAAAACAAAAATAAATTATATTTATTTAATATTTTAATGCTATAATTATTTTGAAATAGTTAAACTATAATGCACATATATACAATATATATATGTATTTCACATTTTATCAATAAAATTCGTTGCATATTCGTTGCGACTGACGATTCAAGGAACAATATTTTTATTGAATTTCCAAGTATTCCTGAAGTATCCTTTCATTAGAGAGAGAGGGGGGAACTAAATTTATTTTAAACGACGATAAGAACAGAACGAAGTATTAAATGTACGATAATATCTTTCTTCTACCTTGTTCGGAATATATAAGCGATAACGTATTCAGGGCATCTACTTTATTACATGTCTATATATATTTTTAATATCCTAAGTGTTTCGTATACGATATTCTTCGCTATAGCAGCGAAGAATTGACTGCGAACGCTCGAAGTTTGACGCTCGCGCTTGTAAACAAACCGGGCACGGCGCGCGGCGTACGCCGCGCGGCTCGTGTTGTGTACATAAGGTCGCCGCGTTATCATTTGTACGGCGTGGCTGAGCGCGAGCGGATCGCTCCGCGTGTCGTCGCGTTATTACTTCCCCGAGACGTACGACCGCAACAAGTTTTAAGAGAGACAAATATCAGAGATACGCGATTATTTCCTAACGATTGTCAACAGGTGTAGCGGCGAGAGAACAACTGCTCCGTTATTATCCGTCGAAATACAACTCACAAAGGAACCTCGCGAAGTATCAAATTCTGATTTTAATGAAACTTTGTATACATATAGATTACGTAAATAGATGAATTTAGAAAATATCAGCTGCGGCCTAACAGTTTCAAATTGTGAAATTACCTCTCAAGTGATTTTAGCTTCTTTTGTTATATCTTAAAAACTATTTAAGATGTCAAAAAATGTTTTATACAAATCTACAGTAAAATTATCTACTTATCCATGTCAATAATATTTTAAAATATCAATTATTTAAAAATAAATTTTTGAAAATTTATAAAAATTGATATTTAAAAATATCTTTGACGTGAATGAATAGAGGTAATTTTATTGTAAATTTTCATTTTTTAACTTTCATTAAAAACAGAATTTTACACTTCGCAAGGTTCCCTTATGAGATGAGACGTGAGAGCAAGCTCGATCGTTTATAACGATTCGTTTCCCATTAACGATTATCGGCTCACATTCTCATTTTTCACATTGTACGGATTAATTCGCATGTTACACATTGCGTGTAAACAGCTTCAAGATATATTTTAATCTTGAAGCATTGGATTTATATGCTTATATGATGAAATGAGAAATTCATACGTTTTTTAAGTAGATTACTTGAGACGTTAGATTACTTTAGACAATTATAATATGGATCAAACAAATTTATTATTTTATTCGTAAATTAAGTTTATATAAAATAACAAAGAAATATTGTTTTTTATGTGAGAATTTATTTTTTTTATAATTTTTCTCTTTTACGTAGATAAATTTTTAACTTGGTAAAAAAGTTATTGAATTAAATTTCATGTGTTTCAAAAATAACTATTTAAAGTTGAAAATTTAATCGTTTAAAATTAACTTATAGGTTAAAAGTTATTCACTTTTTAACTTTATTATTTAACTTTTAACTTTATAATTAGTTACTATCCAACTCTGCTTACCATATATGTCTATCTTATATGAAATAGTCTGCAAGAGTATTATACAAGGTATAAATGATGCGCAAAGGTGCAGATAAAAAGAAGCGCCACGGCCGGGACGTATCGAGTGAAGTAGCGTGAAGTTGGTCGCGAGATTTACGAATTCGCTCCGCCATTTTGGATACTACCGTTGCAGTTAGTTTGCGAGAGCTGGTTACGAGCCTGGCTAGACGTCAAGCGTGTCGTCCGCGCGCGTTTTCCTCGCGCTATTCACTCACGAAATGCAATACGGCAGCATACGTCGCGTCGCATCGGCAGTGCGTAGTGCAAAGTGTCGCGCCGGGTGTTGATTCGTTCCGATAACGAATGCTCGCGCGATCGTAACCGCGTTCCTGCGAGTGAACACAGTGAGTTACCTCGAGAGTGTTATTGTGAGAGTCGTGAACGTCGTATTTAGGAAAATGAGTGACCGAGAGCGTCGCGCGGGTGTCGATTCGCTCCGATAACGATTGCACGCGCGATCGTAACCGCGTTCCTGCGGCTGAGCACAGTGAGTTAACCTCGGAAGTTTGTGAGGATTATGAGCGTCGTATTTAGGAAAATGAGTGAATGCACGGTCGCAACCGTGTCTTCGCAGACGAGTACGTTTAGCGAGAGTTCCGCGCGATCTGATAATTAGTGTCTGATAGTGTGTGATCGTAATTGTGAGTGAATGCCATGAAGCAACTGCGACGAAGGAAATTGAAAGGAAGAGGAGTAACAGGCCCGGGATGGCATCAGGCGACGGCGAAGTAACCATGGGTGAGTTTATTAGCTAGTCTAGCTGATAACAATTAGGTTATAATTTTATAATTGCGGAATATTATTTTTCAAAAATTGTATAATTATGTTTAATAAATAATTCATTTATTAAATGTCTAATAATAAATACCCCTACTAAATAAAACCGTAACCAGCTTTTTATATGCCCTGGGCAAAGTTTTATTTTTGGGCCCCTTCATTTTTGTGGGAGGAAAACTAATAAGACAAATACGATTTAATGGTTTAATTTGTTTATAAATTTTTGTATACACAAGATTAGGATTGGATAATAACTAGTTAAAAAATTAACAACTTTTAATTTAATTTAGTTAATTTTAAATGATTTATTCTTAACTTTAACTAGTTATCTTTAAAGTACATGAACTTTAACTTATTAATTTTTTTCCCAAGTTAAAAATTTATAAAAAATAAAATTATAAAAGAAAAAAAATTATTCATTTATTTATCATTATAAAAGAAAAAATTTAAATATTCTTACATAAAAAATATTTCTTTGTTATTTCATAAACTAAATTTACAAATAAAATATTAAATTTATTAGATGATCCATATTACAATTGTTTTGAGTAATCTAGCTTTAAAAACTTGTGAATTTCTAATTTAATATGAATAATGCTTTTTAAAATTAACTTTTAATATAATTTAATTTAACCTCACCGTAACTTTTAACTAATTAGTTTTTGTTCATGTAACTTTTAACGTAACTAACTTAATTTTATAACTTCTCATTAACATTGACTCAATTTAATTAAGAAAGAATATTAACTTACCCAATCCTGCACAAGGTATAAAATATTATTCACACATGTATAATGTATATAAATAAAAATAATTATTTTACTTGCATTTTTCTGGTTTTCATTTCAACAAATTCATCGATTATATCATCATAATTAATAGCTTTAACGATATTATATTTAATTAAAATCGTGTTCCTATTATTCCTGCCTAGTTACAGCTCTATTTGAAAAGATTCAATACATATGTATAATAATTTTTTTTAATAGCAATTGTTTTATAAGCTCTGTTGTAATCTCTGGATACATTTGTAATTTACAGATTAACGTAACCGTTCCGCTTCAAATCCATTGCTGCACGTCATACGGGTGAGTCCAAGATCTTTTAATCAATGAATCAATGGATTTATGAAAACAATGATATTTACGTAAAATGTATATGATTAAAAAATCAAGTTAAAAGCATGAAAATATTACAGATTAGTATAATATTTCATTAATCCATTGTTTTTTTTTTAACAAAAATGCTACAATTTAATCGTATAATTATCCAACGATTTATTGCGCATACGACGTATACATTGCACATTTATAACGCTGATAAAAAGCTTTTATTCGCACATTTTGTCTTGTAATAAATGTAATAAATACGATCCTGAACGAGTAATCGCGTAATCTATTTGTACGGATTTCCGAACATATGCGACGATGAATGAAATATTATTTTTTGCCGAGCAAGTTTTAGAAGATTTCAGTTTTTTTTAAATTAATTAATCTTTATAATAATGACATTATTTATTAAATCGATGCACTCTTTATACACGCGAGAAAAGAGGGACGACCAGTTGATTCTTATGTAAAGAGAAGTAATCTCCACGAAAGTTATCTCAAACTCGAGTTTACTTTCGTATTCGGCCGGTATGGTAAAACTACAAATTATCATATTCCGTCTTATCGGCCCGAGAATGCAACCGCGTTTTTAATTCAGCCGACGGCGACGACTCGAGAAACGTATTTCGCCGACGAGATCGGGCGAGTATGATACGGCGTGCCGCGGCGCGGTGCGACGCGACGTTGAGTGCGCCCTGTTATTAAATCACGACGACGGCGTGTGTACATCGCGCGCGGCCGCGTTATAGCAAATACACGCTGCATACGTGCCTCGCGTGGCGTCCCGACGATTGATAGATACCGCCGCGCCGTTCGATATTTCAAAAGCGCATTGTTCAGCACGGACTTTGTCTACGCGCGTCGCAATAGGCGGCTTCCCCCAGTTATCGCGCGTCGTCGTCGACGGCATGCATAATTCCGCGTGTTGCACGTAGAATGCCCGAGTGAGATTAAACCTTGCGAAATGGGTTATTGTGCATCCGCACGTGGCGCAAGTGCTTAAATAGTCATTGCCGGCGCTGCACCATATACGATTGCGGTGCTCGAGCAAATATACGGCCAATTCTCGTCTTTCGGCGTTTCAACGCGAATCGCCGCCCACGCCGTTGTGGCGCGAGTTATTATCTTTCATTATACATACATGTACAATCGCTCCTCGATCGCCCTTTAAAAATACGTCCTCAACTTATTTGACTGCATCTTAATTTCTGGACTTTGCATAATGCTTCGCTAATCTGTAATTCAATAATTTATTCCGTGTAAAAAAAAAAGAAACGCTCGCACCCTTTTGTGATTTTTATCTCGACTTATGTAGCTTTAATCTGAAATTTATATTTAGCTCATGTGCGACGACTATTGAATTTTATATTGAGGGAGATATCGAGCACGGCGCGCACACGCGATAATGACGTAAAGATCGCCACGATTTTCCGACCGCCGGCCACCGTCGAGAGAACCTTGCGTATAATTTCGCCGAGGCGAATTTCGTTTTTGCGCGCAAACGTTTAAAATACGCGGCAGGCAGTACGAACTCAATTTACCGTCGGTACATATACCGAATGAACTTCCCTATCAGACCGGAGAAGGGAGCTCAGCGGAAATCGTTGCCAAGAAAAATAGTAAGAGCCATTCACTTCGCCGCGTAACGGAGTTAAAGGATTTAGAATTTGGCACGCGCGGGTGGATCGGATCGCGGCGGTGGTGGCATTGGTGGTAATGGTGGTGATGGTGGTGGTGGTAGTGGTGGCGATGGCGATGTCCCGATGTCGTAAAAGCATCTTAACCCACGGATTACCGAATCTCGTACATACCACTCGTAGAATGGATCATTGGACGTCGGTCGAGACGATAAAACGCGCCATAAAGGCCGCTAGGTCGCTAATTATCTCGAAAAGCCGTTAAGAAAGAAGAGATGATATCGCCGAGAGATAGAAAGGAAAGAGAGCATTTCGAGTTCTCGGAATGCCTGCACCTGTCGGCACCTGTTCTATACCTGTTAATTGGCTCTCTGTAAAAGATGGAGAGATCACACGGCGGGGCTCTCGATAACGATTTCAGGCGTAAAGTCCTATTGCGATCGTGTTTTCAATTTTGCCTCTCGGTCGCCTGTTATGCACGCATTATTGCGCGAGTGCTTCCTTTTACGGCATAACACGAGTACGTTCGATCGCGTGATCGGAGTTCGTTGCGCAATGAATCCCGCTCTCGATTATCGCCCTACAACTGTAGCACAATTGTTAAGACGCTGGGCACATGTTATTATTTTTGTCGAGTATATATTCTTGTTTCTCCTCGTTGTGAAATACAATTTCGTGCATTTTGAGTCGGGAGAATTCAATACTTGATTTGAGAGGAATCAATCTTTATTCTCGTTTTGTTTTCTTTTCGCAATAGAACGAAATCAAGAGCGGAAATATTTCTCTAATTAGGAACTTATTTATTCCAATTATTAAAGTAGCAGTGAAGTATTTTAAAAATCAGTAAGAGAAAGAGAGAGAGAGAGATAACGAGACGCTCCTAATTATCTGTTACCTTCCAGCTGTGATTGCTTTGTCATCTTTTGATTCGACGCTTCTGAAGATATACCTTATTTTGCTCTTAGAATCAAGTTCTGATACATGTGGTCATCCTTAAGTCTACCCGCAGCAGTATTAGCATATGAATTTTCATGAGTTTAATATTCATGGACGCTGTTTGTTTTGTGGCAGTGTTGTGTATTATATGGGGGGGAAAGTCAAAACAAGTTTAATAACAAAAGCAAACGCGGTCAGTTATACAAGCGAACTATACCTAGATATTTGCTGTAACGTGTTTTTCTAAACAATTTATATATAATTTCTTTTTCCGATGCAAATCCGATTGGGCAAATATCCTAATATTGTATAACTTATAAACTTCCGATATTAATTCTTCCGATATTATTTATATCTTGTTGAATAAGACTTACGATAAAGAAAAGCTCACGATTGAGCAAAGAATAATTGCGTTATTTACTTGTACTTTTTGAGCTTCAACCAAGTAGATCTTTAAAACAATAAATTACAGTCAGATTTGAACTTTCTTAGGGAAAAAATTATTTTATACACGTTCCTAAAATTCGATCTGCACTGTTAAATATTAAAGAAATCAACTTTAAACCAAATCCCTGAGTTAAATAACATTTTGTTTATTTTTAACTTTTATGTGTGTCGAAATTATTATTTTAACACTATGATTAAATTACTTAGTTTCAAAGTTAGTAGTGTCTGTATTAACGTATGCATCTAGTAAATAATAAATTAAATTTGAGTCAAATTTAACATTTTTATATAATAATTAACTTGTTTAACTTTCTTGTTCTATTATATTTAAATTGATATATTAAGTAGGAGCAAGGACATCCTATAAGAACGATTAAAAATAACTCAAATTGGATAGAATTCGATATTACGAATTTAACAGTATAAAGTAAGATATATCTTGCAATCACAGACTTTAATTTAGAATACACAGAGAAAAAAAATGCTGTTGAATCAACAGCATCAGTTTAATTGGGAATATTTTGTTAATTCAATAGCAGTATCAATGAAACAAAAAAGATTAAAAATAAAGACAATAACAAATATAGTTGAATGAATAAAATTTAGTTGAATCAACTACACACATTAGTGACAGCTTGTGATTCGACGTTTAATTGAATCAAACTACGTTTTAATTCATATTACAGCATTTTTTTCTCAGTGTAGTTATAAGCGACTTTAAAAAAAAATTTTTAGAAAAAGACAGTCCGTTCGATCGTCGGCTGCAATTATCACAATGATTTGCACATTTCTCCCGCAATATGTATAATTTAACTGGGCGAAATTCGCGAGATCAGGCGATGCCTCCTGTTAGTTAGCGGCGCGCGTTGTGATTGTTTGCGACGCGCCGAAAATTTACTCATCTCCATACGCGCGCGATCAGGCTCCAGCGTGATTCGCCGGCATTCATGAACCAGCAATTTTATCGACAAACACCGGACGACGTTCAAATACATATTTAATGCCCGTGTGTGTATGCACTTGTGTGCGTGTGCGTAAACATGATTTTGCGCATCGAATACGGGCCGCGCGGTTTGCACAGCTGATGGATCAATACAGGACGTTACCGCGACGAGTAATAAGTTGCCAATACCTGATTCATCACCGTCAATACCGTCGCGAGTACATCGCGATAATTAGCCGGTAATCCTTGAACGTTCGATAACCGTACCAGCGCAAGCGAGGCGAACGTACGTTGATGCGCTACACGCGTGGCAGTGCAACACCGCCACCGCCCCTGCCGTCGCCGCCCCCGTGTGCGTGAACGCTTCTCGTAAATGGTAATTACCGTCCGGGGTGATAACTTTGAAGATACCCGATTAATGCCGGTTCCGTGGTTTAGCATAAGCTAAGATTATAGGAGACAGCCCGTGTTATCGAAGTCAATATCGTCAAGCTAGCTCAGATTGGGGAACGTAGCCGATATACGATGATGATAGTCCTTAGAATGGCACGGCGGTGATAAGCCGTAATTGCAGTCCCTGCGGAAAGCAGTGCTTAGTCTGTACATATATTATTGCGCCGTAATGCTATATATTTCGTTTATCGGGGGAGCCAAGTCTTTGGAAAAATTATATCGCACACAGAGAGCAGTCTTCATTTTCTTATTTTATCTCGCTAAATTTTGTTAACCGATTAAAAAGAATTGTTTTCTAATTATTTTATATCTTATCATTATTATGTATGTATGTATGTATTACCTTTATTACGGCCACTCCCCTTAGGGTTCGGCCCTCTTTACATGGCGCTTTTTTTTAAGGAGCGTACCCAAACCTTTTACAAAAAAAACATTCTCCTCCTCTCACCAACTCTACTTTATACACTCTTCTAAACTTAAACTCTAACTTAAAACTACAACTTATAACTATCTAATTGCTAAGCTTATATCTATCTACTAGTAAAAATACACGAGCATCGGAGATCCCTCTCCTCCGATCTTATCATTATTATATTATTATTATATTATAACATTATAATATACAGGGTGAAGAAAAAGTATGGAAACCCTGAAAAATCTCCCGAAAAATATAAGTTTTACAAAAAAGTGTTTCACATAAAAGTTGTAGGACCTAAAATGGTCTATTTATTGATGATACCAATTTTACCTTGAGGAATGTCGCCAAGATCAGGTCAAGATCAAATGGATTTTTTAAAATGGAATACCTTATTTTTGATTCCAGAATTTAATAGCTGATGTCAAGAGCTTTTCAAAACACTATAATAAAGTTATTTTTCCTTAAGTACTTTTCGAGTTATGAAGTTTGAAAGTTACAGTATACTGTAGCTGTCAAGCCTCACAACTCAGAAAGTACTTCATAAAAAATAACTTCCTTACAGTGTTTTGAAAAGTTCTCGAGATTCTACAATATAATAAAATGCAATTTAAAAATAAGAGTTTTTACCTGAAAATTTGAAAATGATTTTAATAATTTCCGAAATATTAAGGGGTATCGGTACTTCCCTAGCACTCTGTATCTTTTATTGCATCTTCTTGTAGTCGATCTCGAGAATTTTTCAAAACATTATAAGGAAGTTATTTTTTATTAAATACTTCCCGAGTTGTGAGGCTTGAAAGCTATTGTAACTTTCAAGCGTCATAGCTCCAAAAGTAAGGAAAATAAACTTTGTTATAGTGTTTTGAAAAGCTCTTTACATCAGCTATTAGATTCTGGAATCAAAAATGAGGTATTCCATTAAAAAAAATCCATTTGATCTTGACACCTGACCTTGGCAACATTTCCCAAGATCAAACTGGTATCATCACCATTATAAATAGACCATTTTATGTCCTACAACTTTTATCTGAAACATTTTTTTGTAAAACTTATATTTTTCGAGATTTTTCAGGGTTTCTATACTTTTTCTTCACCCTGTATATATAATAATTATATTATAATAATATTATTATATTATAGTCAGTTGCAATAATTTATGTTAAATATCTACTTTACATCGACTACCTCTTTTGTATGTAATCTGCGTTTATAGCGTTATTTCGTTGCCCCATAAAATAGACGAATGGCAAGGAGCAGTCATCGCTATTTATTATCTACGCGCTTAGGTTACCAGATAATTTCGCTATTCTACACGTGAAGTACGGCGTAGACGACCGACGCTAGGGTTTTGGCCCTTATGAAATATAAACTATCGCACCGCACGATCGTTTGCGGCATCGTGCGCAACCCTCGAAATGCATCAAGACTGCATGCGAGTGCTAAAGCTCTCTCTCTCACCGCACTCCCGCATATTTCATCATCGTAGGTACCGCGGTGTTGTCGCGGCCTTCTCTGTGTATATTCCACTCTCTTGCGAAGGATATAACGAAATAAAGTCCATCGATACGGTTGGTGCGCGCGGCCGTGGCCGTTTTCGCGATTATGATCCGGGAAAAGTTCGCCGTGTGACACCCAGCGTGACTCACCGGCGCAATATTGCGGTAATAAAGACATTTGGCGGATATCCAGCTGCGTGTATGGGATTTTACCCTACTGTAAACAGTCGTTTCGCGAAGACGGACGGCGAAACTTTGCAAGCGGCGTGTATACTCTTCGCGGATTTGACGAACTCTCTCTCTCTCTCTCTCTCTGTCTTCCTTCCCTCCTCCCCCATGCAGGGGGAGGAGAAGCCCCCGCATGAGAACGCACGCTACACGCGTTTCAGATTCTTCCACAGAGCGAGCTTCCTCGTTGTCGGGACGCTCCGCTCGCTAGTTTGAAAGAACTCCGCTTTTCTTTCTTTTTTCCCTCTTCCTCCCTCCCCCCTCTTCCTCACCCCAACCACCACGATCTCGCTCATCGCATACGAATCGCATTACAGCCGCCTCCTCCCCCACGATCCCCCCCGACGGCAGTTCTCTCGATATTGCGTGCACGACGTATCCGTATCGGCCGCGGTGAAATCACCGTAACGCGTATACCCGCGACGTCGATAAAACTCGTACGCGAAATGCATACACACTTACTCGAATCATTGACTCACGCATCGCGCCGTTCGCGGCGCGATGTCATGGTCGCGAGCTTTACGAGCCACCCGTTATACTATTCGTCGTACTTGTACCCGGAATCGGTCGGATATTGCACAACCGACAACGCCATGCATATTCAAACGAGCCGCGTTGGTTTTCATCGCATGCATTTGGAGGACTCTTGTTATACGCATCGCGATTTCGCACGGCTAATGCATTCATGCAGGTATCCAAGTCGCGATTCCGAATCGGTAAACACGGCCGGGCACGGTGCGGCGACGCGACATTATTGGAATCACCGTGTTTTTCCCGTCCCTCTTGTCGCGCCGCTCGCTATTTTCCTTTTTTTCTTCTTCTCGCGCGACTCTATGTTTTTTTTCTCTTTTTTTTTTCGTACGATTACGACACGTTTCGCACGCCGTTGCGCGAGCTCGAAAATTTTTAATCTCGCCGACCGGAGCGCACTGCCCGGAAATTAAAATGCGTCCACTTCGTTAGGTAAATTTTTAATATGCGCAAGTAGTGCGCGTCCGCACCTGCGTTCTATGCGTGCACCCCTGTGGAAATCCGCACGTAAAGTACGCAAAGCACGATACAATAAAAATCACAAGGTGCAAGGCGAAATTGCGAAAAATCCATACGAGGCGCAATTATGGCGCGCTGTTGGCACTCTCCTCGATACGGCCTTAATTTTTTACCGGGGACGAATATTGTGTTTTATCGCGTCCGCGTTCGACCCGTACACTGGAGATGTCCCATTCGCGCCACATTAACTTTTAATGACATACCTTTTAATGAATTCGTTAGAGGAAATTTTTAGTGAAAGCCATCATTTGTTGCAACTTTTTAATTACAAAACACTTTCATAAATATTCATCAAACTGACATTTTGTTATAGTCCCTCTTATTATCTGTTCGCACCTCTAAACCTTAATTCGGCGAAAATTTCTAGATTTTTAATCGGAGATAATTATAAAATTAGGAAAAACTGAAATATTCACATTTTTCGATGGAAGATGTATTCCATTTTAACATTTACGTAAGCGCATAATTCGCTGTTCTCTGCTGCGTGACGTAAAAATTCACCGCGGAACTTACCATGCACGCGAAAATATCTCATAATACGAACGTCGGAGGAATGACTGCATAAAAGGTTCGTGCGCTCTTCATTTCATAAAAACGTACGTTCTCATTATCTAATTTCCACCTCTCATTAGCCGGCGGGAGTTTTTTGTATGCCACGCCCTTCCCCTCGGATGCACTTTTGCAAACGTATCACCTGGTCATTTTTCCCCCGGAGCTATATGGACCGTTCCGGTATGCCGGAACAATGTCGTCTGCATATGCCGGCCAAAACTTGGACAAAAGAGCCAAAGGGTGCCACGTTGTCGAACACTACGTGTCTCAACTCAGCCGACGAAGGTCACCTAGGGGCCCTACTTTCACTTAGAGAATGCGACCGAATTAAAATCGATACGAAAGTCAGTCGCTCTCCTCTTCCTTTTTTTATAGTAGATGATATAGTATGATAATAAATTAAAAATTTATGAGAATTCCTCATCGTTAGATGGGGAAGACTCGATAGTCATATATTTCCTTCGTGAATTCATGAAACTCGATGTTCTTTGTGCATTATTGAATTATAGACTCGAATCAAGTAAATGGCATGTATTTATGCATCGATCTTATTTCTTACGCAATCAAAATTTTTTATTATATCGCGCTAACAAGAATACTTATTTCTTTGTGCGTGTTGTTGTCAAAGCATTAAAATTGCATTGAAGAAAGTAGGACTATAATATATAATTGCTAATATTAATAGAGAGAGGAGTATTTAGGGGGGTATAAATGTATTTACGATTGTCATTTAGCTAGAAATTAAAGCAACTTTATTTATCGGAAAAAAGAAGCCGTTGCCAGTTTATGCTTTTAAATATTAAGATATTCACTCGACGCTAATGGCGTTTCAGTCCTTAATCGATTCGTGTGTATCGAAAGTAAAGAGAATATTCGCTTTTATCAAGAGAGAAAATTGGCGTTTACTCCCCTAACTGATTTAACAGATGCGAAATATATTCATCTGTAGGAAGAAAAAGAGTAGGAACGATATTTTACTTTACAGTATCGGATGTTATTCTAATATCAGTCCGAACGAATATATTTCGCAATCACATTCCGCAAATACAGGAATAATCTCTACACACTTGTCGCGAAGAAATAGAGTCATAGAGTGTATCTGGCAGACTGATTGCGCGTGACGTAGCTTTAAGCATTACGGTAACGCGATATTTTGCCTATTCCTGCTCGTGCGCGCGCGCACCGAGGATATTTTATTCATATCCTTACGAGTCTCTCTCTCTCTCTCTTTTGGAACGCACACGTGTTCGGCGAATATTTCAGCCGTGACACAAAGGTATCCGAATTCGCGGATGTAGAAAACGTCCCGATCGCGGCGCTCATGCATGTATTCATGCACGGTCGCGCGCACGAGTATCTTTAGAAGATGCACGCGTGGTCCGTATTTTCATGCGGTGCCTACTCGCTACCACCCGTACATGTATATGCAGCTAGTCGATGCGATTCAGACTCTCGTGCGTTATACCCGCCCCTCGATGAGGCAGGTGGACGTCGCCTAGAAATTCGTTAAGGGGGACTTTAGACGCTTGCTCCCGTTTATGCTCGAGCAAGTTCGCCAAGGGGGAAGGGGAGGGGGGGATAAGTCTCCCTTTATGTCTCGTCCGTAGCGTAAGAATTTCAAATGCAGCGAAACGTCGCGCGTAACGACGGCATAACGAATCAAGAAGCTATCTGAACCATATCTCTTCATTTGGATTAGATTTGCGACCGGCTTAACGGCCGTTAGTTTGTATGAGAGTGCGCATTCCTGGATTGCTGCATTTTATATTCTTGCGCCATAATCCTCGGTTTTCTACAGTTGCGGTTCTTCGCCCGTACTGAGGGCAAGTGGCGTACTTGGCGGTCCTCTCAACGGCGATCTAATTCCTAACGGCCAATTTCGCTTATAGACCGTGTCGACTTCTTCCCTTGGCTTTGCCCAACTCAATTTCGCAAATGCCGTTTGCGGAAATCGCCACGTAATGCTGCGCGACGTCGGCATCTAAGAACGCTTAAGATAATTCGATATTATCGAAGTGTCGACATTAAATCTTGAAATTAATATGCCATGTTGTTCATAATTCAGAAATATTCTTATATATTAGGTTGGTGCAAACGAAATGGCCGTTTTTTAATTTAAATTTTAGACAACTTGCTTTACTATCAAAATAGTTTCCATCTACTTCAATGCACTTCTGCCAAAATTACACAAGTGCATCAATGCCGTTCTTTAAAAAATTAAAATTGCTTCGTCAATGACGGAGGATGCGTGTCATTACATCTCCGCAAGTTAAATTGTCGAGGTTTGTGCGTCCAGACCGAAACCTTTCGAACCAACATCTCGTCGTCCTTTCACTGGCACAACCTTCGCCAAAAGCAATATCAATGTTTTGTGTTGTCTCGGCCACACTACGACTGACTTTGAACTCGTACAAGTAAAATAAATGAATTTCTTTATTTTCCATGTTGACTTAAACGTGAATTTCAATAATTAAAGTTACATACATATACAAATGCACGTGCGGGACATGTACTTTTCACTTGATGTACAATCAACGCTATATATATGCACCAACCTAATATTAAATACTTGTTAATTAATTAAATTTACAATACACACAGACACACGTGCGTCCATTGATATTTCAAGCAACTTAAGTAACATGAAATTAATCGTACACGTATTTCAACAATCCGCGAACGGCTAATTTCAACGTCTCGCATCCTTGACATTTATACGTCGGGTATATTTCACACGCTTCACTGTGTCGCGGAAATTACGATTTGTTTTACACCTGGGGGCGAATGGCCGCGTATGCGTGAAATTTGAATCGGTTTGCAATGACTCGTAGAAATGTGGGTTTCAGTATAGACGGAAATTGACAACAAAAAAAAAACATTTCCTATATTTCACTTTTATCCTGCCGTTTATAGATATCAGAAACACTCGATTAAGAATTTTATTGTGATAATATGGTTCGTATTATATGAAAATTAAAAGAGTTTAATCGATACGGAAATATACTTCATACATGCGCGAATGCAGAAGAAATACGAACAGAAAAAACACGCTTTATGAAAACTCGTTCAATCTAATTTATTTAATTTATTTGCTGTTATTGCTGTGTTTCTATTACATTCTTTAATGATATTCTCGATAGATAGACAAGAAAAGATTAATATAATTGTTTTTATTGTTTTTTTATGTACTTCCAGTACTTCATTTTATTAACCTTTTATCTTCTTATTTATGTCATTTTTTACTGATTGGAAATAAATATCTATGTGAAAAATATTTAAGAAACAATGAAAGAGATTGTATAGATAATAATTTATTTTAAAGATTTTTAAAATTTTAATGCATTTATAGTTATTTCGCGTTTCCTTTATTTCACTTTGTTCGTATTTCGGTAATTTAAGAAAATCAACAATCGTTCAGTCTTCCGTACGCCAACAACGATAAATCATAAAAATCAGTCTTATCTTTTGTCTTATCTTTCTAATTGGCGGCTTCTGCCCGCGATCATTAATTACCTCATTCCATTACCGCGCTTGATTGCTTGGCTGAAATATTTTCACCTGGAGCCACATTAATTCATCATCCGCATTAAATAATAAGAATGTGGCGAAAACTGCCATTAGACCGTGTGCTCTTCGAGACCACAGTAATTTGCTGTCTGTTGTATCGTCATTTATACAACCCGAAACATACATCTCGTTCCTACATGTAAAATTTCTACATAAAAAAAGTAAGACACCAGAAAACCCAAAACAATCATTTAACGATTAGCGTAAAACGATTCCTTAATTCTTATGGATGTAATTTACTAAGTATGAAGTAAGAAAAATGAATTTAAAATTATATTATACAATGAATATGTAAAGAAAAAGTAGAAAATTAAAAAGTATAATGAAAGATTTAAAACTTTTCATTTTTAATACAGATTATTTAGGGAACATTCTGTGGAGCGTAATATATGATGATAATTAATTTGAAGTAATCTATTTTGATGAGATATAATCAGCGTAAATCTTATCATAATTTCGGAAAGTTTTTCCCAATAATTACGTGAAAATAATTTATGTCTCGCGAGAAATAGTTTGAAAATACGTATTTACTTCGACGATTATGTAAGTCCCGAGTTCAACAAACAATTGAATTTTACACTAGCAAAATTGTTATTGTTTACTCATGTGTTCTTGTCGCCAATTCAGCGATAAATGCAACTGTTTGTGGCCATTGTCCGATCGTATCGAGCGTACACAAATAAACCAACACGCGAAGAGAACTACGTTGACAGATTGCCGATTAATTACATCGTTCAAGGGTGAATCCGCCTTCTTTCCGCACCCCATTCCGGCTCACCCTTTGCGTACTGCCCCGATGGCAGCAAGTCGATAAACACACCCGCTACTCGCGTGCATTCGGCGATGGATTAATGACCACTGCAACGGCTGCACCGCTTATAAATCATGCTTACGCGCAGTCTGTGACGATTGGTGGAATTCGGTAAAAGAGGTAAAGAAATTTCCTTGAAAGTTACATCAAAGATTAACTCTATTAACTTATCAATTAACTTTGGTTTTACGATATATTTCCACAACATAAAGTTTTTTGCATCTAATGATCAGATATGTAATACCAGACCTTTTATTATATACTTTGAGCTTATCGGTTTCCGATTACGTAGCTGATATAAAAACGTAATTATCATTTTTAATTTTATTATATAAAAAATAACAAATTTAATTAACGCGACACGGAATACTGCAATTGTACGACATATGTAACAAACATTCGTAATTTATATTTTGTTTTTTTTTTATACAAAAATTTATATTGTACCTTAAATAATTTTTAATTTGAATGCAAGAGTTATAGCGCGAATATTTGTCAGACGTGATTAATGTAAAATTTTATTTTATTTAAAAACTTTTAATAGACAAATTTTAAACGTTTATTAAATTTTTCTAGTCACTCATGTAAGAGACGAATATTTCTTATGTAATCTCGATGGTCTTTGTTACGACGTGTACGGTATGCGCGTCGTGCTAATTAAGCTTCGCGGGAATCAAAGTAAACAATTGTACGCGAGCACTGCCACGTTTGCAGTGCTCCAGCATAATTAATACACCTGCGCTCGGCGGAACATGTCGTTGTTCGCGGATGACGAGGGCATTCGTCTTTGAATGAAGTTCTAAGCAAAATGTTCATATTTCTCATAACGCTGGAATCATTTGTACCAGACGCTTTATACATATATGTAATGAGCGGTTTCCTTTAATATTTCATTCAGTATGACACGTGCGTAATATGAATCTCCAGAAGTTTCATCTAGACGGTGCGTCTAAATTACTTCTAATTGTTTGAACTTGATGTGCACGTCAGGACGAATAATGTTTCAAATTAGTCGTGTTGAATAATGGAATAATTATAATAAGTATTTTGTTTCTGATAGACATCCATTCTAAAGAAACTTTCATGAAAAGTAATATATTTTCAGATAGGGGAGAGTTTCCGAGAATGCGTACCACTTATTTTTTATTATATTTCCGAGCTGATTTCTGATACAGATTTGTACGCAAATGAATATTGGGAATTGTAATTTAACATTTTAGATACCTATTACCATAATGTTTAACTTCTTTCACCAATAACAAATTATTATAAATTTATTATAAGCTTTTAGCAACATGCAAAGGTATAATTTGGGTTTAAATCGGGTATTATTTTTAAAAGCAGAATCAGAATTAGGGTGTGGCGAGTGAAACACTTATATAAAAAATTTGAAGGAGCCCAAAAATGGCACAATATAAATTTCTAATTATTTTGATTTATTTGTCACTAATGACTGTATAATTTCATTTGCTACTAATCACTTCATGTGATTATACGTTCTCATTAAATTAATAATATATTAATTATCACTAATTAATGCTATTTCTCTATTTATTTTACATGTGAACAATATCTTTTTGTCGAGAGACGAATTCTTTTTGCTTCGGCAGCCAAAATGTTTAGTCCGTCTGTTCGAAAATATTAAATTCATGAATAAAAATAATTAAAAAATTATTAATTAATACTTATTTTATTAATAATATATCGCAAGAAAAAAATCCAATATTTAATAATAAATAACAAATAAAAAGATAAGGACGTCGAAATAAAACTTGAATTTATTTTTGTACTTGACATGTTTATTCATATCATATTAGTTTTATTATTACCACTTATCTTACATTAATATTATTGATTATAATAAAATTTGTGGTGATACAATTTAGGAAGCTTGATAAATTTTATAAAAATATTAATTTAATCTTTACAATAACTGCAAAAATATATGCAATGAATGTAAAATATTCTACAATAAATCGTCTTTTGTGAGAATATAAAAATTTAATATAAAATGATTACATTGCTATCGGCTAAATAAATTGACCAAAAATTAATATCAGTTGTATCTGATTTTTTAAACGTTGTTAGCACAAATAAGAGATAAAACCTGTTAAATTTCTCATTTACATTATATTTTAAATGTTACTTATATTAAGTAAAAATGTAAAATATTGGTAAAAGAGATGTACGATTTAGGCGAGCGGTATGCATTCGGCAACTCTTCCCTAATATTAAAATATTTTTAAAGCTGACTACCTTAATGACGGCTTTTTTTAAGTATTAATTAGAAACGCAGAAATGTAATAATATAAAATGAGACAATTAACGCAAGAAGTAGTTAGAACGCTGTTGAAAAAGGAGCGATATGGGTTTGAATAAATTCACAGGTTTCCGTGCGAGTGGCAGGAAACTGAAATTCGTTACGTGTCCGAAAAGTATTCTACCGACCGCGTGTCCGGGAAAGGGCCATCCTATTATGCACGCACACTACAATTTACCGTTTCTATTCGCCAGGCCTGCACCGAAAGAGCCCCTTGACTACGGCGCCCGGTCGACCGTGTGTCTCAGACTTCCGTGGAAGGTCGCGTCTCGCTTCGACGGCCGCCTATATACGGCGCGTAGTCCCTTTAAAGATCTTATCTCGCGCCGTGGATGGATAAAAATAAGGACGTCGTCCTAGAGTCAAAGTGCATTATCGTTCGTTTCCGCGCCATGGTTGCCCGCCCGCCGAGAGAAGAGCTGCTGCTGCTGCTTTCGAGAGAGCCACTGACGCGTTGTTCAACCGCGACCTCTCGACGTGGAAACTTCCGTCCCGACGACCCGTATTGAGCGGACTCTAGGCTCTTTTGAGCGACTCTCACGCGAGAGAGAGAGAGAGAAAAGCGGCACGACGACGGGTAGGCTGAGTGCGGCGTAAAATTCGTGTTCCTTCGAGAGGCGCGTTTCCCCGTCGTCTAACGCCGATGTCAAGCGAGAATTTATTGCACCCGCCAAGAAGAGAGTCTCCGAGACTTTCTTTCGATTCGAGGAGCCACCGCCACCGGATCCTTCGTGCGAGCGATTCGCGCGGTGAAAAATAGATCGCTCCCGCGTCTCTCTTGTTGGAAGTTAAAAAGGCGCTGCTCTCGGCGCCTTGGTTTTTGCCAGGCGTTCCGCCCTGGGCGCTTTTCATTTGCTTGTATATTTCAATGTCTTTGTAATGCCCCTAATACCGTTCTGCCAGACGTCCATTTGTCGCGTGACCACGTTCGGCTGCGACGGTTTGCGATGGTATAATTTCCTATTACTCACCGAGAAAAAAAAGTTGTCGACGAGACACGACGGATTATCACGGATGGGCATTTGTTTCACGTCGCAGATACGCCGCGCAGTATACGTTTCGTACTTTCAGCAGATAATGATATAAATGGAACGAAATTTCTAGACATACACAGATTTTTTTTACATCGTACATCATTTTTAATTGCAGCATTTATAAATCTGTTTGTTAATGTTTTTATATCCATTCGCGAGCGAAGCGGGTCCTATACTCTCGCGCTCTTTTCATCTCAAATCCGTTTTTGCTGGTAGACGATTCTTTTTTTCTTTAATTTTTTTTTATTACGAATCTTTGGATGTACTCGAGGCTATAGCGCCACGGAATTTGTAATGTCGAGTATTACTCTAACAATACCTGGTCATTACGAATTTTATTGCGACGTAAAAATTCTGCCAAGCATATGCATCGGTTTCATGCGTTATGGGGAACCCCGCCTTCCATTATAACATCCGGCGCGCACAATGTGCCTGCTTTTAACGTGAAGAAACGACGACAAACGTAAGATGACAGGTATAACGTGCGCTAACATGCGGCACTTAAACTACCTGCCTCGTTCGAGCGGCGGGTTCAATCGACCGCGTTGCGTACTCGACTCAAGTCAAATGCATCATCTCACGCCCACACGAACCCTCGACACGTGCGACAGGAATACGTCTGCTCTTGTCTCCCTCCCCGTTTTCGCCCTCATCCCTCGAGAGGACACAAAAATCCATTGTGTTTCTCTAACGAGCGCTATTTCTCGTCAACCGTCCATGGTACCGTGAAATTTACCAGATTAACGCCGTTCGCCGGCAAAAATGAATTTTTTAATGCGCGACCTGGACGCATCTCACACTGCTGGTGTTTGCAATCCGCGATGCGCGCGCGCGTGCAATCCTCCCGCCGTGAAATGCGTAAAATCCTCAGCATAAAATGTAAATGTGGCTATAAGCTGGCGTGAAAGAAAGAAAGGCGACGGGTCGCATGAAAATTTTCCGGCTGGTAATAATTGGTAATAAAGAGGATTAGTAGCGAATATCGTAACCCGGGGAAGATAGGATCGAGGTGAATGGGATCAGAATTACGGTTATGGAAATGCATTAAATGCATTTCTTTTTCGTTGTTTTCAACACGCATGTCGCGTTTAATCGTGTTCGTAACCTTTATTGCCGCATTGGATTGCACGCAAATTTATTTCACGATACGCGCACAAGCCCAATTATTTAGTGAGGCTGTTTATTTTTGCGATTACGTAATAGCGCGCGAGCAACAGATTCGTTCGGAAATAAAAGAGTTTCGTTACGTAATTCAATAGGATTAACGAAGTTCAATAGGATTAACGAAGAAAGATATACGGTATCTGGAAAGTCGCGCGCGATCATTCTCCTAATTACGGATGCAAATTTTTTTAAAAATTACAGTTGTTTCGATACTGGAACATTAATAGCTTTTCAGTCTTATTAATTTATCGAAGACTTAAAAAATTGTGCTAAATTTACTTTTAAGAAAGTGCAATCACGTAATATCGCATTAATTTAATTTCAGATTTTCTTTATTGTTCGTACAGAATATCGATGCGAAAGTGTACAACTTATTAACCAATCAAAGTATTTATTTCGATCTACTATAGGTTTCTCGATCGAAAACACGTTATCGTGCGAGAATTAATCCTCAAGTTATAAATCATAGTCCATGGTACGTAATGTCGTGTATGATAGGTTAATATATAATTCTGAAGATACTTTTTACGTTAGTCTCTTATCTGCTCGCGTGCTCCTTATACGACAATATAAGCTGCGGACATTAGGCGACTTCGCGTGCGGCGATTCATTTTCTTGCACGCATCCTGACGTGATACGCCGTACCTTGCCTTCGGCGTGCGTGCGTTCCGGATTATGGATCGACTCGAAGCGCTCTCAGGAATCTCGAGTTATTTTATGAGCCGTTAAGATCGGCGAGGCTTTTTTTCCACTTATGAGATTAAAAAGCCGTCCACGTGCGCGGACGCACAGACGCAGAACGTTACGACGGGTAGCTCAGGAAAATTGAATTTGTCCACTTTATCTTCAACGTGTCATAAATTTTAATTTCCTGATATATATGCATATTTCTTGATACATATGTAGAAAGCATTTAGCGGTGACGTGAATCGCTAGTATGACGGTATAATGTAAACCATTGTCTATTTAATTACAGAGGGTAATAAATTACATCTACTATAATGATTTACTCTGTGTCTATTCTTATGTTTAATTTGTGATTCACAGAAGCTAATTTAATACGACTTATATTAAATATTTTTATTCTAACAATGTTAATTAAAATGTTACGATAGTCAGAAGAAGAATAGCTTGAAAGAAAGCCGAGTTTTCGTTCCGGAATTACATCAAATAGTTACATATTAATTTATCGTTAGACGTAAGAATGAAAACTACGTAATATTGAAAAAAAATTAGTAATACGTTAATAAGTGGCATAAAACATATTATATACGTAGTTTAATGTTTACAAGATAGTTTTAAAAAAATCGCTTTTTTCAAATCGCTGGAAAAAAACCAGAAAAATTCCGGTTTTTTTCTGAAAAATTGCTTTTTTACGAAAAATTGCTGTTTTTGCTACGTAAATGACATACTATCTAATTTTACAATATTATTAAAGTAAGATACCTTGTATCTAAACGCTGGAATTAATATTGAGCTAATTTTTATGTTTATATTTGGAATATTACATCACTTAAGGTTAAATAAATTATTAATTATTAAACAAACTGTTCTAAGAACAAATGTAAGTCTAACAACTAGTTTAAAGACTAATTTCAGTTAATATTTATGTTAATCACTTTGTGAAGAATTTTGTATACTAGCAATTATCGAGAGGCATACATTTTACTTTATTTAAAAAATACATTAATTCTATTTTTATTTATTTTTGTGATTTGCTTTTTGTTTCTCTCGCATTATCATAATTCATATTATCATAAATAAAAAGAAAAAACTTTAAGAACAGAAACTTAAAGACAGAAACTAACATTAGTTTAACTTTATAAGGATTTTCTAGTCATTCCTCATTAACACAGATTTTTAACTCTAGTTTACCATATCCTGATCCGGTGAATTCTTGAAGTGTAATATTGTTTTATAGTTTACTTCTTCCTGTATATAGTTATAAATTTAATTATTTCAAATCATTCTCTCGACCTGCTATTATCTTATAAGCATGGTATTTAGACTATGTATTTTTTAATTTTTACAATACAAGCTTTAAAATATTAATTAGAATGAAAGTAACAAGACGAAAAATTAAGCTGTCTCACGAATAGAAGTAGGCCAACTACGGACTCGAAAATAAGTGTGGCGAGCTAGAGTTATGAAATTATATCGTAAAACAGGTAACTTTGATACTGATGAGGTACCACCATAGTACAATACTTTTTGAATTTTTCCGATGAATTTTTCTATCCCTAAGAAAAAAACCGAAAAAATCCGCGGAAAAATTGAAAAAAAAAACGGCTTTTTTCCCAAGTCTTTAAAACTATAGTTTATAATAAATACAATTCTGTTACTAGTACGAAAATGGTTAATGGCAATGTCTATTCGTAACTCTGCATTTGCAATAGTATGTATGCGAGAAAGCGTACGATATCTTTGTACATATTCCGTATATCTTTTCTACCGACTTTATTGATCCGTATTGCGAGAGACACCTTTATTTCCGACTGGTTTGCTATTCATATTCTACGAAGTTATATGGGATCGTGAAATAAATATATCTGTATTTGATACAAAATAACCACACGAGAAGTCATAAAAAAGATGCGATGAGCGCTATAGGGCATTATTATGTAACTGCCCTGCGGAATATGCTTGATCAAATGCACAATTGTAGTTACATAGAAAAAACGAGTTATTTTTCTTAACATATTTGGGGAGAAAGAGAGTTTGCCAATTTTTTTAGAAATTATTTGTAAATTTAACGTCGCGTCTACATACGTACGTAGCGAAGAGATAAGAGAAGAGAACGAATTTGTTGTAGATTTGTAGTTTTCGCTTTGAGAGCAAGCAGAAGGTATAACGTGAGGTACCGAGCCCGTCAAAAAGGATGAAAGTCCGTCGAAAGAGGACGGTTTTCTCCGACATTTGTTCCAACGAATACATATATACGATTCCGTCCCCTTGCTCGTCGTATATCCCGAAGCCAGGGACGCCATTAGTGTACATCAAGGGATCGACTTATTCTCTCTCTCTCTCTCTCTCNTCTCTCCCTCCCTCCCTCTCTTTCGAGGTCCTTGTCGATATTCTGAATCACCGAAAGGGGATAGGCGGAAGGGGATAGAGTAACGAGTACGTAGTAGTAGTAGGTACTCATCGAATGGACCGGCCGAGCGCGGCTGTGAGGCCGAATGCTCGTTAAAGGCCGCGGGTGCGGCGCATGCAGCCTTATCGCTTTCGATCGACGTGGAATCCTCGTTACAACTCTTTCCCTCACCCTCATGCTCTTCTTCCTCGCCCTCGTCTTCGCCCTGCGGGCCCTTTTCTGCGTCTCTCCTCTTCCTGCTCCTCCTCCTCGTCCTCCTCGCCGTCCTTCTCCTACTCCTCCTCCTCCTCCTCGCGTCGTCCTTCCGTTCGCGGGCGTAACGGCCTAACGATCGTTTCGAGCTCGTTTGAGATGCAGATCTCAAGCCCGGGCATTGTTGTCCCCGCGCTTGCGACGCAACGCGACGGGACTACGGCTACCTGTTAGCGCCCCGGCCAGTCGGCTGGTCGTGCAATGACGCGCCCACGTATGCGTGCTTGTCACGGGCTAATTAATCGGATGTTCAGTGCACCGCGCCGATAGATAACGAGCGGTCGATGTTATGGTTCATCGAGAACGTAAAAGTCACTTGCGCGCGCGCCCCGTATAAGAGGATTAATACCGCCTGACGGATCATCAGAATCCATACACGTAACGTAGGCCGATGCTCATGGGCTTCGACCGGCGGGGACTGTTGATCCCATGCGATAACATCCGCATAATTAATGCATCTTCTTATATTCAACGTGGTTGTCTTGATTATATACGATATTATTTCTCTCATTAATTAGGTGGATATCAGATATGTACTAGTGACTAACTTATTTCTCGAATTTTCTTTGAGGATACTTTAGTTTATCTTTCTACTATTAATCATAGTTTAATTTTTACGAATACTATTAGCTTGAAAAATATGTTGGGCCGTCTAAAATTCTCTCTTTCTAAAATTCTCTCTTCATATCAGGGTTGGCATGGTTTAAACCAAATGGTTTAAACCACGATTTAAACCACGGTTTAAAT
>QKQZ01021498.1:0-18768 GCA_003595255.1 Solenopsis fugax
TTTCATCGCCCTAGAAGTGTGCAAAGTTTCATCAAAATCGAAGAGTGACACTTGGGTAGGTTTGTACTTGTAAGAAAAAGAGACTTCAAAATTTATTTTTGGGATATAAACTTATTTCTTCCACTGAAATAAATTTTTATTTAATTACAGCAAAATAAAATTTTATTCAGAGCAAATAAAGCAATTAATAAGAAAAATAAAACATGTTTCACAGAAATGTATATTTCGTTATCACTGCCAAATTTTTAATATTCAATAAATATCGAAGATAACATCACAAGTAAATTTAATTGTTAACATTTCGATTTTTTTTCAGTGTACAGTCAGAAAACTATTTAACAATTTATTTATGAAATATAAATATATTTTATTGACATAAATTTTTATTTAAATAATGCAAAATGAAATTGTATTTTTAGCAAATAAACCAATTAATAATAAAATTGAGACATATTTTACACGACGAAATGTATATTTTGTAAAATTTTTAATAACTAATAAATATAAAACGTAGGGTTCTGCACACAATAGAGGAATATTAAATATTAAGAATAGGAATTAAAATTTTACAATCAATTTTCTCAATGAACATTAAGACAAAAAAGTGTCCCCCATACAAAATACAACATAATTTGTTATTTATCTATAGTGTTCATTGAAAAAACCGGATTCTAAAATTTTAATTCCTATTCCTAATATCTAATATTTCTCTATTGTGCACAAGGTCTAACATTCGCTTACTACGATTATTACGATTTCTTTTTTCAGTGTAATCTTCTTTTTCCGTATACGACGACTTTAACACTCTCTTTTGCTACCAGCTTCAATGACTTTAAATGCCCGTTTGAAAGACAAAGCGTGTGATCTAGGAATGCAATATTTTCATTCAGCAAAGGAGCCGAAGCATCCAAACAATATTCCTTAACCGGTCATGCGCCGATGCAACCGCTCTGTCGAGAGCGCGTTTATCTTCGATCCGGTGCATCGCCGGCGGACCATGAAGCGAGCTCCGCTCCGCGGAGAACAAAAGTCCGAAGAACGAGAGTGAGAGTGCGCATGCCGTCGTCATCGCCGTCGTAACGAACGTGTAACAACCCCGTAATAGAGTGTGTCCAGCCGTAAATTCATTCACGGCTCTCTCGGCGATCGGCGCGATTGAGAGCGAACGCGCTCCTTCGGCGTAGCGCGATTCCTTCACGCGCGGAGAGGCGACGGGCAACGCGACGCACGTGCTTTCTACGATGCAACGACTGCGCCTCTCGGTGCAACGAGGAATGCACTCACATGCTTGTACGCGCGCTTGCACGTGTGTGTAGCGGTGAAACTTTTTTTTTTTACACCGCGTGTTTCCTCTTCCGACATTTCTCACAGTCGGATACATAATCGCGCGAGGCGTAACGCGCCGAATGTCTACCGTGAGTCCCCGCGAGTGAAGCGTGACGATTGTTACACGTGCAATTTTCGCGCGACTTCTCAAATTTTCACGACGATAACAGATAAAAGACCGCAGCATGCTGCCGCGCGGTTTCTCTCCGTTGTAAAAGGAAAGGTCCGGATGCCAAGGTTGATACTGTAAATGGTTGCGTTTATTTGTTTATTACATCTCTAAGATCATACCTTCCGTTTTCTTTCAGAGATCCGGAGAGTTGCCAAAAATTTCCAAATCGATATTCGCTAAGGCGAAAGATAAAATTAACATTTTCTGACCTAATGGATTTTTACACGCTCAGAGAAAAATTATAATTAAGTTGATAAAATTTTTTAACTTGATTTTATTAAGTGAATTTGAATTAAAATACCTTTGAGGAAAAAAAAGTTTATTTGATTTCAAGAAACGATGTTATTAGAACTTTCTTAAAGTAATTTCTTATTTGTTCCAATTTTTTGTTTAATTTAAAGAAATTTTTTAATTTAAAGAATGTACTGACAGACATGATATAAGAAATAATTTAATTGTTCTAATTAAAAAAATATATTTCTTTAATTAAAAAATATTTGCGTCGCACAATCAAACTATTTCTTTAATTCTAATGAAAGGAGCAACTAAAAAATTTCTTTAAATCAAAGAAACTTTTCTTTAACCATATAGCAACGCACTAATTTCTTTTATTCATACAAATATTTTTTGACTCGGAGAAACTTTTCTCTGGGTGCATCTCGATTCTCATGCGTCGAAAATCCGTTGTCTATGGACCTTTGACGAGAGATAGATCCTTAATGAGGCGCGATCTTTATCGACAAAACTAGACCCGGCGAGTTGTATCGCACGGATGTACATGACACAACACGGTAAGGAGGTAAGGAAACAGAAGGAGAAGCTGTAAAATAGCATGACTTTCGTAATCGACGGCGAGACAGTGCGCGGTTCTCGGTCAGTGAACGTAACGGTGTTGAGACTTTGCGAAGGAACGTACGCGCTCGAGGGACGTATTCGGGCTCCTGCGATTACGTGCTAAAGCATCCTTAATGTGCCTACCGCGTTAGCTAAATGTAACGAGCAGAGCTCGACGATCAAGGCGGGAGCTGAGGAGAAGCTCGTCTTATTTGTATAATTCTAGCAATGATAATATAATAATGATCGCTCGGTGAAAAGTGGATATTGGAAATGTCGGAAACACTGGTGACTTATGCAAATCATATAACAATTAATAATGTAATATTTCTGAACTTCTACTTACTCACTCTTATAAAACGAAATTACATTCGAAAGGAACACGATAGAACTTTAAAATGTTTTAAATTTCAACAGAATGTTAATAATATATAAATGATAAAATAAGATATGTCGACTGTAGCGATACATTTTTCCTCTGCTATATTTACGCGACTTTCAAAACGGAACAATTGATATAACCTGTTTAAATATTATTAGACTCATTATTTATTTTACACACACACACACGCGATGTTAATACGCTTCCTGATTAATCCGCGCGCCGTCCAAGTCCGCTGGGTATCTTTTGCTCGAAATGGAAAATCTCGCGACGAAGAAGATAATTTTCAATCGCTTAGAGTAATGGAGGTATCATTTTGCGCAACTTTTCGTCATCATCGTGCGTGCGTGCGTGAGTGCGCACGTGCGTGCGTACGAGCATCAACGGACCCAGAAATTGCTTATTCGTATAATCCTAGCAATTCCCGAACAACGTGCCTCGCTTCCCATTTTACGCAAATTATCGCAATACTTAAGTATATACGATAACGAAACGAGTTCTTCTCTCTTTTTAGACATTTCCCATCGCGCTGATGATATCTGGGTGAAATTAAGTTCCGAATATTTCTCTCGAGTCTCATCTTTAAGGCTTTTAAAAACTCTTATCCGTGAAATAGAGAAAAACGAAAAAAACCGTCATGCATTCACGGAAAGAACGACTTTCCTGAAGTATCGAAACATTTAGTTGGATACAGATCTGAAAATAATTTTATTGGACCGTCAAAATAATTATGACGGATGTTTGAACATGATAAGCAATGCTGCAAACTATTTTGACATTCTAGCAATTCAGTTTGAGAGTTCTACATAATTATTTTAATAATATAATATCCAACAAAATTATTTTTTGATCGCTATCCAGCTAAATTTTTAGATACTTTAGCAAAACCATTTTTTATAATATTATATTTATTCCCCATAAGCGCGTAACATTATTTTTTTTATATTAAATAATATTCCTGAAATATTAATAAAAATTATATGTTCACTCTTAATAATATTATATAAATTATATTATTTACTTTAATGTTTTAAATTATCGGAAATATTACAACTTTTAAATGTAATAATTATAAAGTTTATGAATATTTTATGCATAATAATTTACATTAATTTTGACTACGATAATATTTGTAGAACATTTTCATAATATTCCATGGATATTGAAATTACATACCATGAATATCATGTAAAAACAGACATAGAACGTCAAAATATTTCCATAATATTAAAAAATATCGAATAATAATCTCGGAATATTAATATTAATATTATTTCAATTTTTAATAATATTCATATAATATTCTAGGAATATTGTGTGCTTATAGGATTATTTACGCACACGCGGCACGGTTTCTCGCAACTAGGTGAGATCGCCCCGATATCTCGCGTGAACGTTAACTGACGTTTTGCATCTTTCTAATTGTTATTCGTGTATTGTTATCCGACGTGTGTTACACGCAACGTACGATCAATCACGTAACGGTTTACCGTTTGACCGCTGTAATGATTGTTCGCACGCACGGAGTATCGCAGCGCCCAGAGAGGGTGTTAATTGGAATTTATGTAACTTAAAAAATGCGCTTAACGTCGGCGCTAACAACGCAATCGCCGCAAAGTATCCTTTCCCCGCAAATCACTACATCGCTTCTCGATTCTCGAGCGTGAAAATGTAGACATTACACGCGGCGTTACATATCTTCCGACGTGATTTTCCATGTCAATTTCATCTATCTGTGCTATGCTCACTGTACTATTCCACGTATCTAGTTCCGACGGATGTCTTCGACGTCATTACGGTGCGATTTGATTACGGTGTTACGCAACGCGTCGTGCGTAAGACGATCTCAACATCCGACTCTTTCGGCTAATCTTAATTTTTATATAATTATACATTCGACAATGACAAATTTCACTTTGCGAGAATCATTATGATTAGGAATTATTAATTATTCACTTTTACGTGCCGCCGCACATCTGCCTAATTGCTTTTTAATGAACGCGCAACCGTGCACGGTTGCCAGGTATTTAAGGCGCGTATTGAACAATTATGACTCGAGCTCTTTATAATTTTCATGAACCCCAGGCCTCTTACGATTTCATTAGATAAATTACCACTTCCGCGACCACAGGCCATTATCAGTTTTTTCCTATTTTTTTCATAATTATATGCAATCTTGGGAAAACAAGGTGTGATTATGATAATCTTGAAATGGAGAAGAGTTATCACGTTATGTTTCTTATTTCTCTCGCATAATTTAATCGATTTGATCTTTAAACGAGCTGATATGTCTCTTAAGGACTCGCGAGCGGATAGCATGTCCTATCGATAGACTTGAGAGATGGATAATGCATAATCGAGAAGAAGACACCGTACGTGTGTCGATACGGTGACGTTTGCAGCGTTTCAAGGGAAAGGTAGATCGTCTTGACGACGCTTAATGCCAAGGTACACGATTGTACTCATGGCGAATTAATCCCGCATCTATTCCCGCGCGTTTATTCAGTAAGTAATTAATTATATTATACAGAGACACATACACGCAATTTTTAGTGGCGGAAACGCGCATCGAGCGTGTAAATGCACGCCAGAGACAAGAAGACACGGCTCAGTTATGCCTTTCACTGATTTTCCCGTCAGCAGATGTAAATGTACGAGCACTCATATATTTATGCATGCACGTATTTTTGCAATTTTTACGTACGACGTTTCTTTCTCCTGTTAATAGATGTTTATTCATTAATCCGCTAACGGACATTTTCATATTTCTCGCACGTGTATCGCGCGGAAATAATTATACGGTCGTTAGAATATTTAATGAATGTTCTCTAGAAGAATTTATGTTAATGTCTACAATTTATTTTATGTGACTTATATTTTTCTCTATCTAAGAAGATTGATCAAAATTAATTGAAAAGTTAATTAAACTGAAATAAATTAATAAACCTAAAAGAAGCTAATTAATTTAAAATAACTATCTACGTCCTTTTTTTCTCTCTCTTTCGATGATAATATTGAAAAATAAATGAAAAAATCATTAATCTTCATTAATAACAATTTATGCTAATGGATTCATTAACCGGTTTCAGTGTCACGAATGGAGAGTCGCAGAGATCATCTCCCGTTTAGCAAATCTCGACTCGCCGAAACACCAGTTTCAAGGTCTGGCAGTTCTTACCAATTAACCGGAGTAAAGGGGAAGAGGCAAAGAACTCACCTTTCAAGGATGGTCACTCCCCCGTATCCTTCGAAAGATAATTGCTCGACTGGAGCAGCCCGCGGCTCGCAGCGCGGAAAAGACGCACGAGAGTGTAGCGTAGCTCGCGGTACCGCGATCAACGGCCGACTAGACCGGTACCATTCCCCATCGCCGTGGTAATATTCGACAACTTCCACCACTTTCCTACCTTCTCTCTTCTGCCTCGCAGGAGCAGGAGCAGTTTCGGAAATTACGTGATGTGACTTAGTTCGCATCACAGGGAAATTTCGCGGTGACGTGCCGGTGGAGAGACCGGTAGGCGCTAATTGAAATGTAGCGGACTCTTCTGAAAATCTCGTAACGACGAGGAAATTTTCTGTGGTGCATGGTGTATCATTATACAACAAATTGCTGACCGTTGCTCATTGCGATTAAATCACTAATTTTTTTAAAGATATTAATTTAATATGACATAATATATTAATTATCTCAAAATTGAATAATTATAATATTACTCTAACAGCATGTGATATTGAAGGAATATATACATACGATATCATGATATTGTACGATTGTCTAGAATATTCTAGAATATTCATACGATATCTTGTGCTGCTAGGATTGAGGAGCAGTTATCGCAGAGTAAATCAAAAATTGAATATATTTAATTTAATTACATTTAATTTAATTATCAACAAGGTGCACATTGCCTAAACGAAATTTCTATCTGAAAATTTTCCGTAGGAAAACTGAGAGAAAGACACGAAGCTAAATACAATACATTCGGATTAATTCCCTCGATATAATCTGAACACGAGGAGAAACGATACTCGTGAGGGATAAATTCATTTCCCGCGAACGCACACACACACAGGCTGACACCATTCTTGAAAGTGCGCGAAATGCTGCAATTTCTCGCTGCCATTGTATATTTGCTTACTCTACCCCCGGGCTAATAATCGCGGAAGCATTTATACGAACGAACGATTTCGTTTCTAAAATCACGCCAAGGAAAGGAAAAGGAAAGGCGACGACAGGGAGGTAATAAAAAGCGCCCATAAATTTTGCACTCGATCAGAACGGTACCGTTTCCCATCACGATCCCGTCATTTCGATGTTCGCTGATGTTGTCATAGCTCTCGTGACTGGAATATATCCGTCGTACACCACTCGATCGTTGCTTCTCATATTATTCTAACGGGTGTAATGAGACGGTGTGCCTCGTACACTGAGAGAAATGTATTTTGTAAAATCAACCAAAGTTTGGTTGATTAGTGATCAAATGAATTTTATAGTGATAGTCACTAAATACATAGTTGTTTTGACCAAACAATTTGTAGTCTTAACCAAATAATTATTTTCATACAACAAATTACAAAAAGTTTTTGGTTTCTTTGTTAAATGTAACAAAGTTTTTAGTACCAGTAACTATAAAATTTATTTGATCAGTATACTACCAAACGATTTCTTTCAGTATAGAGAGAGAACACTGGACGTTCGCTCGGCTGCCAAGTAATTCACCGGAAGAAAACGTGATCAGACGTATCGCGTTGAAAACCGAAATTCGGAACCGGTTTCACAATTGTCATTCAGGACGAGACCAAAATGTCAAACGTCGTTTAGCTACTCGTGCACCTGACATATTTCCTCCGTTCGACTAAACGTTCATGATTCGCTCCGAAGATGATTCTTCGTATTTGCGACTCGATTTGCCAACGTGCTGAACGGATATCGTGTCATGAGAGTAATTTGCAAGACCATGGAATTTCTCGTTCCGAGTGCTGTAATCACTTTGCCCCGTTGAAGCAGGTGGACTGAATGTCGCAAGATTTTTATTGCGTACGTATCGCATTTTAGAAACTCGGCTCCTCTTCTCGTCCGTAATTTGGCTTCTCGCGGACGATTCTGCGTCGGCCGGCGAATCATTTCTATCTACAAACACTAATAACGAGTTGTACTGAGGATAGACATTAGAATCGTATGTACGTAATTTCGAAGATTTTATTTTAAATTGTATTAAATCTGCCTTTTCGTAACATTGCTTCGAAATTTGTTTTGTGTATACAATATCGCTATTAAATTATTCTCATTTTCATTTTTTCTTACGGTTGTCGTTACTTTGTTTTAACATTGTGCGATCTAACGTGACATTATCAGAATCATTCTTACACAAATCATCCGTTGCGATGCTTGATTTGGATCCTCGTTCGTGGCTTGATTGCGGCTCGTTCCGTTCAGGATAGTCATGAATCATATACCACGGTCTCCATTCGTACTCCTGTACGATTCGAGAATGTAATGGAATAAACACAATTACCGTACCAATTCTATTCACTGAAAGTACGACGTTTCGAAGGTAATCATTTGAAGCATACTCACGTCATAATAATTATCCAATTTTTTGTCGCCTGTACTCGGCGAAATTGTAATTGCCTTTTCCGTTGCCGGGAAATTCGCTTGATCGTTGGGCGAGTCGTCGGAATGATTCATCTTGATGTTTTCTGTCTCGACAATCGTAGAATCATTTGTACAATTAGCAGTCTTGTCGTCTGCAATTGTCGAGGTACTTTCCGTTTTCGATTCTTCGATATCTAAAACAGTAATTATATAACAGCACTTCTTCAAAGGATTTGAAAAGATACATGGATGTATAAATATTAAATATGTATTTAAATAAATTTGAATTAAAGAAAATCGAATGATTATACAGAATATAAAATAGCTTCGACTTTTGAATAATTAATAGACGCTATTACAAATCTCTTTTCAGGAACTCCAGCTAATAGGAAATTATGTCTTTCAATTAATGTTTTAAAATTCTGCTATGGCACATATTACCTAGGTTTTAGGTAAACAACTTTTAAATGAGTAAGTTGATTTAAATAAATGTTTACACGAATATTTATTAGAGTTTTATTGGTATAATATGTAAAAATTTTGACTTAATTCGTAATGCTACTTCCGCATCAAATTTTCAAATAAGTACTATAAAACTAATTTTATATAAGAATCAAAAGCAAACAGAAAATTAAATAAATTGTAAACTAGCAAGAAAAGTATGCTTAAATTTAACAAAAGTACTCAAATGCATAATAATGGAACAATCTGTAAAATTTTTAAATTATTGGTAATACTTTGATACATCCTTAAGTGCATGTGATGCACTGTTCGTTGATCAGAGTACAATTTCTGCTAATGCAAATACCTGCAGGTGTTATTTCTGGTAGAGGTAATAAAGTGTCCTCGTTAAAAAGGTCAGTAAAGAATGCGTCGGTGAAGAATGGTAGAAATTGTTTTCTCGCATCTTCGACGAGGATCACTGGCTCGTACGGCGGCAATAAAATCTTGTACGGTTCTTGTGGCGCGTGGTATCTCCATCCATCTTTGTCCTTCATTTCTAACGTACGATACGGATCGTTCTTTATCCAGATGGGATAACCTTGCTCAAAGAAGTTAATGTCCTCCAGCATTATGGGAGGGGGCAATGCGTCGTCGGTCGTTATGTAGATCTTCCTTGGCATTTCTGATCTCTCTGTGTCATGCGACGTAGTTGACTCGATTTTTCCGTCGATGGGCAAAATTGCCGGAGAAGTTGAGCTCTTAGAATGAATCAAAGAATTGATGTAGAAAAGTGATTGTATATGATAGAAAATGAAACAAATTTCGATATTGAATTAGTTTATCTTTAAATTAATATCTATTAATACCTGGAAAATTTTGCCTTCATTGAGCGTTGATGTTTCCAAAGATTCTGTTATTAAATTTGATTTCGTTGTTCCGATTTGCTGATTAGTCAGTGAAACTTCTATCTTGTGCTTTCTGTGTAAAGAAACGTGTAGCAGACACACAACACACAGATGTAAAATTACTTTTAAAACAATCATCTTTCGATTAATGTTTAAAATGATCATCTGGCATTTTCAAAATATTTTATTATTTATTAGCATTAAAGAGAAAAAGCCCCAACTTACGTGGGAGTCGTATGACGTGTACTTTGTCTCTGCGTTGAAGTCACCGGCAAAGGCGGCTGAAATCATAAACGAATCTCTTTCAATTTTAGAACTTGAATTTTCTTGCAATCTCTAACTCCTTCACATGAGAAAATCCTCCACCTTCTTCCCCGTGATTGGATAATTTGTCTGCGTGTTCGTTCTTCTTTCCACCTCCTGGCGAGTCAACTCCCTTTCGGTTTGCACCAAGGTTCTTCTGGCTGGGGATTGCTCGACGACCTACATTTGTTTCCGTCAAAGTCCCCTTAGTCTATTTTTAGTGAACTCTCGTGGGTTTGTTTCGACGGAAAAAGCATCGTCGGAACAAGGGGAAAATAAGTTAATTTGATCATATAATGTTCTTTGCAAATTCTTTTTGCGCGTCAATCTGCGCTTTAGAATCAGCAGCTCAATAAA
This sequence comes from Solenopsis fugax, assembly GCA_003595255.1. Classification (NCBI taxonomy): domain Eukaryota; kingdom Metazoa; phylum Arthropoda; class Insecta; order Hymenoptera; family Formicidae; genus Solenopsis; species Solenopsis fugax. The sequence goes on from QKQZ01021498.1 coordinate 10,320, forward strand.
TCTTGCTCGTCTTCCAGGGATACTTTAAGAATAAAATACCTCATTATTCGTGTTGTGTTCAGCTGAGACTGAAGATGCGCGGCACGATCGCTCGATGGTGCAATTAAAACCCTTACACGAATCTAAAATCCGCACCACGCATTTCTGCGCTGGTGGGCAGATCCAGCCGTAGCAATACTTGCTGATTAGCTCTTCTTCTACAAATAAAGAAATTATATCGAGTCACTATCCTCTCGCAAATGCATAAACGTAATTTTATCATTTTATTCACGAACGGACCGACGGTGAGCGTACAATCAGGCATGTGCGTACACCATGAGTTGAGACAATTGTTTTCTGGCCTTCGTAGAAAACACTCGTATTCCGAGGTGCAGTTCAAACTTTTGCATTTGTCGAACCAGATCTGCACGTCTGTAAACAATGTTTTTTCATTACGTGAAAATTTAACAATCTTGTAACATGTATAAATTTATAAATCATGTATCTTGAAACATGTATTTATTTTTTTATTTAAAATTATTACTTATAACTAATATTAATATTTAAATAATATAAATGTTCAATATTAATCAATTAATAATTAATTATTAATATTTTAAATATATTTCGCAATATACATATATTTAACTTTCAATTCCCACATGCAAGTTTTCAGTTAGGCGAGCGGCTGACCCCAACAATTTTTCCATTTAATAACACGATTATGATGTTAAAAATTATATTAAAATATAGTAAGAAAACATATCAATTCGTATGTATGATACAATATTATTTACTTTATTTATATTGATAGAATCTTTAAAACTATAATTATAAAATCGTGCGCGAAACAATTATATATTATAGTTCTTGTACTATTTACGAGTCGTCGCTTGGATATCGAAGGAAAATAATTTGAAATTAAATAATTATTTAATAATTTTTTAGTATTATTAAATAATTTCAAGCATGCCAAAAGTTTGTGAGAAAATACGTGAAGATATTGAATGCATAATTAATTAAATTAATTATTTTGTTTTCGTTTGATGTAACCTTCTGCACTTCCACAACTCCTGATGAGTTTGCAGGGTGGATTAACGCAATATGTTTCCCGCAAGATGCAATGTTCTCCTGACGGACATTCGAAGCCGGCGCAGGAAGCTGCGCCCTCGTAATACTCTTTCTCCGATACGCAGCGCGCCAATTGTTGCTTGCATTCTAAGAAAATTTTGAAAATCAATATATTATCTGAAATTTTTCAAAAAATATAAATATAATGAATCCGTTAATATGCATCAATTACTTCCAGCCCAATTACACCCTCGAACTTTAACGATACACATGTGTCCTTTGTTGCAACGAACGGTGTCGCATGTTGGAGGTCCCTTTAACGATTCTAAAAATAAGTAAACTTTTTAATATCTTGTGATTTCTCTTGTAATTCACAGTATCTTTTTTTACATTTAACTTCTAATTGAAATTATTTTACGTTAAATTAAATTGAAATTAATTAAATTAATTATATCATTTTAAGCTTTATTCTGCAAATTTGCATAAATAGAATAAAGCTTAAAATGATATAATTAATTTAATTAATTTCAATTTAATTTAACGTAAAATAATTTCAATTAGTTAAATGTAAAAAAAGATACTGTGAAGTACAAAAAAAAATCATAAGATATTAAAGTGTGAAATAGGAAAACTTTATCTGAGAAGTTTTATAGACACGTTCTCCTTGAACTTCACCTTTCCTTGACCTAGAACAGTACAACATGCCGGGACAAGGTGGATCCTTACACCAAAATCGCCGTTTTATGCATTGGCTGCCGTTCTCGCAACGTAAATTAGAGCATCCTTTTGAATAATCATTTCCCGATTCTCCTGACGCAAGTTACAGTGATTTTTTTTGGACGGAATAATCTAAGTGCGTAAAGTTTCACGGAATTTAAGATTTAAACTTACCGCTCGCGAAAAGTCTTTCGGCAAGCAGGAAGAAAAGGAGCCACGTTAAATTGCAGATAAAAATGTATTCGCGTCGCATGGCGACAACACCGATAGCACTCGCTTATATCAATTGCACGGTGCACCTGTGCCGATACAGAGTATAGACGTAATAGACGTGTAATATAAGCGCGATTGTAACGAGAGAGCCTCTGCGTGGAAAAGCGTATTGTCAATACAGCAGTTGTCGCTAACGTTACGCCTCGTTGAACGCTATTGCCATGCTGATCAAAGGAGAGACGTCACTTAAAACACGTACGTTTCTAATAAGTCTTGCTTTATTTTCGCATATGTATTTTTTTTTTTTAACTCGGACATTCACAGAGCGCAAATTCTTGGAGCGTTGTCTCGCGAATTTCTCTTGCGAATTTATATCGATATTTTTACTTCGTGAAACTCTTGCCTCTTTGATGACGCATACATCATTAATACATCATTGATACGCTCTATTAAAGAGACAAGATACTATACACAGCCTGGTCGTATAACAAAACACACCATGCTTTGTCTTAAGTCAGTCCATGCGGAAACGAGGTTTCGCATAATTATCACACATAATATCGAGAAATAATAACGAATTAATCATTCAGTCATCTAAATGTTTCTAGCGAATATAAGAACAGAGATAAGAGTAATAGCAACGGTATCTTATCAATGATAAATTGCTAAGAATTCTAAAGAAAACATTATGCTTAAATATTTATCAGAGAGAAATATTATGTATTGTTCGTTATACACATTGTCACTTTTTCTAAAAGCCGCTTGTTTTTGTTTATGTTCACGCGATCGATATTGTACAACTTGTACGTAACTCAGTTCGCGCACGTACGTAGGTCTACGATCGATGACTATCTAGGCACTTTTTATTTCATTCTCGCGGAAAGTGACATGATGTTTTGACAATTTTGTCTAACGCATTGAAATTGTTACAATAAAATTTCTGATGGACTGCGAATTAATTAAGCTACTATTTAAAACTCTATTATTTAAAACAAAACGGTGTTTTGTTTACATGCGAACGCCGTCTTGACGCTCGCATGTTATCGTAAAATTTCTTCGACATAATCTTAACAAAGTGTCATAATCTTCTATGTAAGTTTAGTTTAAAAATTTGCATTATCTTGGTTTATCCACCTCAAAAAGTTATATCACGCTTGGTTTTATCGCAGTGTTGTGACGTATCAATAAAATATATTATATATATAAACAAAATTTATATATATAATATATATAATTGGATTTCTAACATAATATAAAATTAATATTATAAGTCTTGTAAAATTACATCAAAATGCAATTTTTATATTAAAAAGAATATTTTATATTCTTTTGTATTCCACAAAGAATCAGCGTAAGCCTCGTTTTTACGTGAAAATTCGTCTATACGCGCCAATTAAAACTACTAGTTTTCTGGCGATTTTCTAATTGCGCTCTTGAATTGCAGTTGCAGCAGTCCGGCGAGCACGCTGGTGAAACCAGCGTTGTAATCCAGCGTTACCTCCGTGTAAGCGTATTCCTCACGACAATCTTTAAACAAGTCTACTTCATCCGGTCCGGAGACTAAAGCACCGTAGAGGATCTGCGGATTCGGCGCGTTCTTGCTGAATTCCTGCCATCCGCAGGATGCCGGTCTATTGGGGCAGGAGGACGCTGCATGGTGCGGCTGTTTCGGTGAATTTCTACCGTATCCGACCACGTAACTCCTTCCTGAAAAAATACGCACAAATTTACATGGTAAACAAAAATGAAAAGAAAAGAAAAAATACACTTCTATTCAGAATTCGAAAAACGATAAAAATTTGTTATCATTATAACTGTTCATTGATTAACTCATAAACTGCCATTATTTTTATGTTTAATTTGTATTTACTATCTAATATAAAAGTATTTAACGATTAATAACGATATGATTAATAATGAATTAATAATATGAAAAATAAAGCTGAAGATGTGAGTTTTATACTTCTTTAAATATTTTTAACTTAGGACCTACCCGCTCCGCCCAGCATGTAGTCGATTTGTTCCTTGGCAAATTGGCGGTACTCCTGCGAGTCGCCGATTTCCGGGGTGTCCGCCGCTACCAGGCAGATGAAAGCAACATTAGCAGCGTGAGAAAGAGTACCGAATTTATCAATGAACAGAAGGCCCTTCGGTGTGCGTTTCTGCTGCCGCACCGAGAAGTCGCAGAACGCGCGGGTGGCATTCTGATACTCGGACTGTCCCGTCAATTCGGCCAGCAGCACCTATGAAAAGCGAAAAGAAGTGTATTCCAGCTGAAAATACCAGAAGAAACAAAGGGCGCATTTAGCAGAACAAACGATCGAAATGATTGGCTCTTATTTTTACAATAGAACCAATAAATCAATGTTGAGATTCAATTGAAAATCTAGTAACGTTGCCCAACTGTTGAGTCTGTTGAATGCGGCCAATGACATCGCTGCTTAGCGATTTATTTACAACTTTCCTTGCGATCGAGAAACTCCGCTATTTACTTCAACACCGAATTCATCGAAGAATAATGGCAACTTTTCCACACAGACAAATTACATCAGTAAGATTAACATGTTATTACTGATTTAAAAAGCATAAGTATAGGAAGTTTTACCTGGATACCGGCGACTTTCTTGTTGTAGAAGAACGCGTTCGGTCGCTCCTTGAGGTGAAAGTGCTGATAATGATGCACCGCATCGTCGAAGTACCTCGTGTCATCGGTCGCCTTGAAGAGCCATATCGCGGCCCATGCCAGCTCGTCGCCGTAATCTGTGCTCTCGTAATATCGCTCGGCGCCGCGTATCGCCTCGTGATAAAGGCCGCGATAAACATCAGCGAATTTGTACAGGCCCTTCGCGTGCTCGAGACACTTGGCGCTGTACTCGGGATCGACGATGCTGAAGACGATGCTCGAGGCCGCGAGAGCGGCGGCCGTTTCGCCGGCGAGATCGGAACCTGCGATCGATTGATGGCAAATAGAATACACTACACGGATATACAATGATGAGTATATTTAAATGTAATAGAATGAAGAAATGAAGAATGAAGAAATGAAGAATGAAGAAATGAAGAATGAAGAAATGAAGAATGAAGAAATGAAGAATGAAGAAATGAAGAATGAAGAAAAAAACCGAAGAAGTCGAGCATAAAAAATGGAACCAATATTTTACTCATAAATATTGGTTCCATTTTCATATTGGTATCATCTACATTAATATGAAACTCATTTACAATATATTTCTTTGTTAATCTTTTGCTAACTAAACGTTGTTTAAAAAAAGAGATATATTGACACTACCAGGGTGCTCCGCATCAATTTTGTAGGTAGGCCTGGTGATGTTCAGCTCCTCGGGTCTTCCCCAAAACATATGATCGACTGGAAAATCTCCCACTTGTCCGTATAGTACGTTCTCGCTTACGTGACACTTGATAAAATAATCGGTAGACCATTTGATAGCTCTACGAACTTCGTCCAGCTGATCGGCGGCGTCATAAGCCTCCGGCCAATTGACCGTTCCCCAGGCTAAAAGAGTCGTCGTGAAAGCCATCGTGAAGCCGAACTTGACGAAGTCACCCGCTGGAAGAATGTAAGTGATTAATTTTGCAAAATAAATTATACTTTTTTCCTAGTGAAAAAGCTAAAGTAAAATTTACAATATAAGAATCGAGGCTCGTGAAATTGTCAATAACGAAAGAAAAAGCGGCAAATACGAGTCAGGCGCGGATGACAGTGCGCAGAAAATAATAACTAGAAGTTATATTTCACATGTGAAATATAACTTGTAGTTATTATTTTCTGCGCACTGTCATCCGCGCTTAACTCGTATTTGCCGCTTTTTCTTTCGTTATTAAAATTTACAAAATTTAAAATTTTAATTAATTATTCATAATCTTTTTAATATAATTATATTTATTGAAATAAGAACGCCTTGTACGGTCAAGCTGGATCTTAGTGCTTATTATAAATTTTGGCGTTCTTATTTCAATTGTATGTATTACATTAACGGTCGTATATCTCCAATTATTTTTATATTTTATTATTATTAATAATTTTTTTTAATTGTTTCTTTTTCCATTTTTTCTCTCTTTTCTATTAGTTTAGTTTTTTTCCTTTATATTTTTATGATTTTAAGATAAATTTGTCTTTTTTATATCTTTGAATTAAAACAGTAAATATTTCTATGTGTACTACACGAATCTTTTAATCATAATTTTACTGACTTTTCTGTATATACGATTTTCCAGAAAACATTATTTATATTGATACCTTTGATAACAATAACTTGCATTCGATAAATTTATAATAAATAATAATAAATTATAATCTTGACATAATGCTTTCTAGATTTAAATCACTTTGACGTAAAATTATGGAACTAAATGAAGATTTTTAAAACTGATTTATTACCATCGTAGTATCCTCCGGTTAGATCCTCGCCATTCGAGCCGCGATCGTACAACGCGGAATCGCCTCGCCATAGAATTCTGTTGTTCTTCGGCAGCTTACCAGAACGCTGCGCTTCGTAAAACAATAACGAGAGCTCCAAGGCTTGGGCGTAATCGCTCCCGTTCTCGGTTGCCTTCGCGTTTTCTGTAGGAACAGCGTTTATCTCCCACGTCGACGTAATCAATATTGCCGGCAGAATCTGTCGATAAATCGCACATTAATCGTTTATTGTCATTGTTGTATCGCCGAACGTTTACGGAGAGCGCGCGTAATGATCTTCAGTACACGTGTACCGGGTGAACGAGCGCAATGTAGGACAATGTCGTGTAGAGTCTTAAATTTTGCATGTAGACTACAGCCTTATAACATAATCTGCGTGTACGGTAATCTGCGCAATCAGGTTTACGTTGCGGGGGAAAAGTAACAGTCGGTTTCGCGCTATATCGGGAGTCGAGGAAGGTGGAACAAAATTTGGAACCATCTTCAATGTTACATCCTGCGCTTCCAATTCTGATTATTCTTTACAGTTTCTCAGGATGGAACGAATTTTACCGATGCTTAATAACATCAATATTATTAAATCGATTAGCAATTTAATGTTGTGATATTAATATCGCAATAGTAAATTGCTAAAAGTATATAAAGTCATTTAGAAAATTATTATATAAGCATTAAGATTCGCTTATGACCGCTGCAAGTAAAAATAATGATCGAATAGAATAATAAAGTAAACATAAATATAAGAATTGGAGAAGTAATGATATGTGCAAACAGTTATCCTCTTCTCTCATTCTCAAGTACAGAATAAAAGGATTCAACTTTCAGAAAAGAGAAAAAGAGAGAAGATGTACTTTGCAAAATAGAATATCTCGTATGCGTATTACAGTTATATGTCGTTTGTTAAAAAATCACGACGGCACAGAACGATACGTGTACACCTTTGTTCTTCGCTTATGATATACCGATAATGCGACATCACACGAATCGCTGCGATAAATCCGCAGGGCACGTACATGCTACGTGACGAACTTAAGCGCGATTCATTTGCAAGCTCTTCGTTCATTTACAAGCCTTCATTAGGAATTTAATTCTCGCATTCTCGTGCAGCTGCGTCTACCGTGATTAAAGCAGAATGCATTTCGTTTGCGAAATAAAAACGATCTCTGTGTTGGCTGCAATAATCTAACTCAGGATTCTACAATGAGAAAAAAGTATTTGATACTTGTGATTACATAGTAAAATAATTATTAGATTAACAGTTTTATTTTTGTAGTTATTATTAAAACATTGTTAATAATAACTAATAATTATAATTTGTATGATTAAAACAAGTATAAATATATAGTTGGCACCGAAAACAACTATATAATATATCATTAAATTAGAGTAATTACCGCCATTTTTTTCAATATACGAGACGCACGTTTATATAAATAATTTTATATAAATATTTTAGTTTTTATTTCGGAAACATCTTGATGTGCAGAAAAGATTCTACTTTAATCACTAAAGTAATTAACTTTTATTTCTTCTGAAAGATGAAGATTTTGAAATGGTGTCGTGATTAATTGATCTACTGATGTGCGTACAATCGTTACAATGTCAGCGAATTTCTCGGCAGTTTAGAAGTCGTTTTATTTAAATATATATTTTCACGACGAGCATCGGAAAATGGCTAATTCGTGAATTCGAGAGAAGACCTGTATGTTTGAGAAGGAAGAATCGTGTTTGATCCCGCTTCCTTGTCGCCGAAGCATTCTCCAGGATTCCGAGAAACTCTCGGTTCGTCGGCCGTGTAATTCCTGTATGACAAACGCCAATAGCTTCGGCAAATAGCGGTCTTATTGCAAACTCGTGAATTCCTATTCGCGTGAGAACTTGTCTTGCGAAATGCTTTTGAAATATAATACGTCCGAAGCGACTGACGAACTTGCCAAATTCATATGAATTATAATATTAGGAATTTGGAGATAGGGGAGACCAGGGCTATTCGTTAGGTGGGGTAATTCGTAAAAATGGAAATATCTTTGT
>QKQZ01021505.1:0-11080 GCA_003595255.1 Solenopsis fugax
AGGGGGGAGGGAGAGATAGGGAGGTATAGAGAGGGAGGGAGAGAGAAGGAGGGAGGGAGAGAGGGAGAGAGAGGGAGAGAGGGGGAGAGAGAGAGAGAGTAAAGTAAATTTATTTTTTATTCCATTTTTAAAAAATCAGTTCTTACCACAGCGAAAAAAATATTTATTTTTAAAATTTCGTGAATTTTAAAGATTCATGTGTATTAAAAATATATACACTCCCGCTCATGGAAGTTCGGACACCTGCATAAATTTTAGCAAATGGTTATTTAAAAAATTATAACGTTACAAAACAGCTGTTACATTATTCTCTTATATACTTTAGAGTATCTGTGTACATGCTAATATCAATTGCAAAAGTTTTATAAATTATTTTTAATTTTATATGCCAAAATATNTATATACCAAAATATATTATTCTTATTTATCAGAATATTAATAGTATAATTCATAAATTTCAAAACAGCTTTTAAAATATATTAATTTAAAGAATCAATAGAATTTTTTACTTCCAATAGTTTACCTGTTTCACTATCTATCCCCTTAAGTATAATTAATTACTCTTAATCGATCTTATTTATTTCAGAAACATTATTTTAAGGTTACTTAAATTAAGTTCATAGAGTTTAAGTTTTTTTCTAAAATATGCCACGAAGAAAGTCAATAGGTATTGAAACACGATCAAGGATTGTTACCCTTCACGAAGAAGGCTATTCTATCCGGCAAATCAGTCAAAGAGTTGGAATTCCAAAGTCAACGGTTGAAGATACTATTCATCATTTTGAATATACAGGAGGTTTAGAAGATTGCAATCGCCCAGGACTATCGAGAAGCACTTCTCATGCTGAAGATCGACATATTAAGTTAATAAGCAAGCGCAATCGAAAGTTAACAGCATCAGAAATAACTGCTGAATTCAATCGCGGACGTAATAAAGCACTTTCTGTAAGCACTGTAAAACGCCGATTACAAGAAGCTGGCGCGTTGCTGTGCGAAAATCCTTTTTGCGAAGAGGTAATAGACTAAAGCGTCTCGAATGGACATGGACGCATCGAGAATAGACGATGGAAAACTGGAAGAAAGTGCTTTGGACAGATGAATCCAAGTTTGAAATATTTGGACAGAAGAGACGAATTTTTGTAAGAAGATCCAAAGACGAAAAATTCATGCGGGATTGTGTTTTACCAACTGTGAAGCATAGGGGCGGTTCTGTTAAAGTTTGGGGATGTTTTTCTTACGCAGGCAGGAGATTTAGTTAAGATTGAGAGAATTATGAGAAAAGAGCAGTACCGTAATATTTTTGAGCAACATGCAGTTCCATTAGGAGTAAGATTAATTGGTAACAATTTCATTTTTATGCACGACAATGACCCGAAGCATACATCAGGATTGTGCAAAAATTATCTAGAAGGTCTCCAACAAGATAACATTTTGATGTTAATATCATGGCCTCCTCAAAGCCCTGATCTAAACCTTATAGAACTTTTGTGGGACGAACTTGATCGGCGAGTAAGAAGAGAAGCTCCAACATCTCAACAACATCTCTGGGACATCTTACAGAGAACATGGAACAATCTTGAACGCGGAACACTTACAAAATTAATTGAAAGAATGCCACGCATTGTCTGTACAGTATTAAGTGCTAAAGGGGGGTATTTTTATGAAAAGAAAGTTTAACTTTTATTTCGTATAATGTTTATTTATGTTTCCGAAAGAGTAAATGTTATAATGCATTCTGATTTGCTTGTGTTTTCATTTATTTTACAGTATTTTAAGCCTTTTTTCAAAAATAAAAGAGCTATCCGAACTTCCATGAGCGGCAGTGTATGTCAAAGTAGAAGTCAATCAGTTCAATAATTTTTTAGACATCGCATTCGCAGTTTTTTTTTCAAAAGTGTCTTCGTCATTATTTTATATCTTTTAAAAAAATTAAATTTTTAACCATTTTTATTTTACACGTTATTGAAGATAGAATAACCATACAAAACTTTGTAATCAATCTGTAACGTTATTTTAAAAAAAAATTGTAAAAATAGTCATGTTTTCAAAAGGGAAAAGGTCCCTTAAGCTTTACAATTGTTTAAAACTCCTGAGTAATAGCCATGGTCATATTGAAATCGTGACGTCATAAGCGAGAAATCACACGTAAAAATTTCATGCGTGCCATTTGTAAATAAAGAGAATTTGGATAAAACAAAATAATGAGATCGCTTTAAAATACTTATAAAAATAGGCCTCAACTATTTTTTTCTCCCTTGACAGTCTATAAATTATCGTAATAGTTCTAAAGTAAAGTTTATTCAGACAGGAAAACACACGGTTGAGGTGAAGTTTTTTGAGTGCCATTTGTAAATAAAGAGAATTTGGATAAAACAAAATAATGTGATCACTTTAACACACTTGTAAAAATGGCTTCAACTTTCCTTTTCTCCCCTGACAATCAGTAAATTCTTCTCATAAAAAAACCGTGTAAACGATTTTATTGTTGACGGTTTTCTGCGATACTGATTGGTTCTTTCGCTTGGCTTACTTCGTGTTGTGAGAGTAGCTGTCTTCGCGTTGATTGAATTTTGACAGCTATTACATTGACAGCGTGACAAAAAGTAATGTATCGTGGATTCTTTTTAATAGTAAATTTGTAATTTGTAAATTATGTAATATCAAAAGTTCTGTAGCGCGCGCGTAGCGTGCGCCTGTTTTGTTTAGTAGTCATAAAAAGAACATTAAGTGAAGCTCAAGCAGGAAAATACACGGACAACAGTTAAAAGGAATGAAAAATATGCTTCTACATATAAAATTCAAAAATAACTTTACTTGCGGCCCATTTTTACGAATTTGGAAAATACGAGACAAGTCACATTTTCACAATGAAACACATAATAACGAAATGATATGCAAGACAAAATTTCATCGTCAACATGTCACGTTTTACGCCTATTAGTTTTAATTTTTTCCACGATACTATGCCGCCATTATCAACGCGGAGTTCTCGATCAACTATTCGACGCCTTAAATTAATGTGTTCATAATAATAATAAACTCGAGTTTAAAATCGTGCAGATTTCAAATAGCTAAATTCATTAAGAAATAAAAAATGTTTGAATAGCTAAAAAAAAGGTAAACTCACTAAGTATGATAATTAAACGAATTACCAGTGAAACTTATCTTCATCTGCGTTACTCATCAAGTATATTAAAAGTTCTAATCAATTGTTATTACTAATCGATTTCTTTTGATACTGAAAAACATGTACACACTCAAACACGTACATACATACATACATACATGTACTCTCTTTCTCTTACAAAATTAAATTAAACTACCGAAGATTTTATTACTCACCGATAAAAACGAAGATCTGATGATGTGAGTAGCGCAACAGCATTGAGATCGACACCGTCTGAAACAATAAACAAGATCAATTTTATATCAAAAATTTTCAAAAATATAATCACATCGCAATTAGCACAGATACGTTATTGATTAAAAATGTCGATCAGCATTATGAATTACTGAGTATTCTGAAATTTTGCCCGAGTAACTTTGACAAAGTTACGGCGTCACGTAAATTGCGAACTGGTCGCTCGTAGTCGGTTAGCGGGTTGAGCGAATGTTGAAATTGAATTGCGATCGGTTCAGATTGCCAGCACCTGACACCCTCGAAGATAATCCGTTATTTGCAACAGGCAGCTTTAGTAACGGGGTCGTTCGATTTCATCTTATACGAATGCGCAGATGTTATTAAAAGAAAAAAGGAAGGAGAGGGGAGAGGGAGAGGGGGAGAGAGAGAGAGAGGGAGAAAGAAAGAGAAAGAGAGAAAGCAAGCTAATAAAAACTGTTTCTGATTAGATTCTTCTTCGATAGAATGATATTGACATAGTAGCTTTGCATTATTTCTTCAGTCAAACAAAATATCATATTGTTAATATACAGTAAATGGTGCCGTGAAATGTACTATGTAGACACGCAGAGAGAACATTCTTTGTAAATCAAATTTTCGAAATAAAAATGTAATTCGGAATGAACATCTTTATCTCTCCGTCATATTCGATTTGATATAAACTGGATATTCCTCTGGTATATTTTTTCACGAGTTTTCATTAAATTAAGGATATATTATATCTATTTTTGAAATAATGAAAAAATTATTGATTATTCTACTTGTATATTGCATTTGAAAATAATACAAAAAATTTAGCGGCTATTTTCTATGTAGATCAAAAATTATTTAACTGAAAAATAGAAATGTGTTCTAATGAAAATAATTATGAGAAATAATGATAAAAATCTGAATCATTTCATGTAAGTACTTTAAAAATTCAAAATAATTAATGTAAAGTTTCATTGCGATAGAGATTATACTGCAAATTCGAGTATGCATTTTCGTGTATAAAATCGTGTCACTTTTTACACAAAAAAAACTGAGATTTTTATCATTATTTTTTAAATTTTAGTATAATAATAAAAAATAATAACAAATAAAGTAAACAAACTGTAAAAATATATTGTTTAATAAAAATAGAATGTTAACACAACATTCATGAGTATATATACACTGCTTAAAAAATCCAATAAAAAATGATAGAAACCTATAGAAATTTGATAGAAATCCTATATGATTTTATCTGAATCTATAGATTTTTATTTTCTCTTATCAGACTTTTAAGCAGCACAGTTTATTTAAAGTATAAATATTAACACATTCGTAAAAATGGGTGTAACATATTCTTAAGGCCTTCTTTAAGGGACGAATGACCCCCAGCAAGTAAAAAATTTAATTTAATCGGGAAAGTACTAAAATCTCAGTATATGAAAATATTAAATACGTATATAAGAAGCTATTATAAGAACGGTATATTAATAAAAGTATAAAATTATAGTAAAATAAACAATATTAAGTAAAAATCGATCGATAACTATATAATACAAATTAATAAGTGAAAAAGGCCTTCTTCGGTCAAAGCAGATTTTTGTAATAAGATTTAAAATAGTTCCCCTTGATAATGCCTTTGTTTTTAGATATTATATTAATAAATAAAATTTTTTTTATTAAACAACTATTAGAGATGAGAGCATTATTATGTTTTGCTAGTAAGAAAAGACGAATTAATACGTTTGTAAAATTATATATAATGTATAATTATATATAATGTACAATAATAAATAACTACTAAATGTTTAATAGCTTTAAATGCTAATTTTAATATTTTCTCAACAAATTAAAATTTTTCGAAGGTCAGAATCAAATTCAGCTATTCAAAAATTACAAAAAATTTTTACTCTCCATTCCAGGAACCAAAATCGACCGATCATTCTTTATTAAATCCTCATCAAAACCGCCTTTTTATATCGCGACTAATAAACATCTTTTAGCAAATCTGACCATTCGATGGCATCTATCACAGGTACGGTCAATCGAATTCGATATAAGAGATGCGAGTCCCGGAGGGTGAAACGAATGCAAGCGACAAACGTGCAAACACAGAGGCGAACAAGGAGAAAGATAAAGGAAGAGGGAATAGTATTTCATACTGGATCACATTGTAACGGAGCGCCGGACGTCGCGTGCACATGACAGAGTAGATACACGATGATACATGCACGACGACAGTCGTGTGCACGTGACTTGATGGGCGGGCCGGCGAAGGTGGCTCAGGGTAAACCCTCCAGGCAGCTGGGGCAGCTCGAATTCACGTGTCGCGGCACGAGCGCTCAACCCTTTACCTGATATCGGCGCCGCGCTGTATTCGCTCTGCAAAGCGAACCACATTGTTCGGTCCGGAGAACAAAATATCTCACCGCCGAGCAGAAATCCGAGTCACGAGTTGCACCGTGGAGACGAGTACGCGAGTATCTTATCACGTCCGATGTCAGTGAGAGGCTTTCGCAATCACTTCCCGTAAATAAGATTTTCAGATTTTACAAGGGAAAGTCCTCAACTCAGAAATTCAACAAATAATGAAAAGGTGTTACTTTGGTAATACATAGAGAATATCTTGGTATGTAACAAACTATTTTATTTAAATACAAAAAGATTAAAAATAATGGCCAATAAGAGTCGATACGGACTTTGCGTGTGTGAATTAATTCACTTTATTAAATATAACAATTGATAAGATCGTTTCTCGAACGCTAAGTAGCAGGCTAAACATATAAAGTAGAGGCGTTTTGATTACATATCGAGTCCTCTTCAATACATTAATAGTGATCTACTTAGAATATTGATATATCATTTGTTTAGTCTAAATAATTGTCTTTTGAATAGTGGTCATGCGTGATAAAATTTCGGTGGTCAAATTATGTATTATGTAATCAGTCATTACTGATTTAAATGAGTCTAAAATCAATTTAAATAATGTGAATATAACGTATTTCTAAATAAATTAATGGTCAGAGTTTATATAATAAAACTTGGTTAAAAATAACGTAGAGTAAGTCTTAGACAATTCCTACATTTGGACTCAACCGTGTCAAAAACAAAGTAAGCACATTCGAATATAAAGTGCAAATATATAAACATAAATTACTTCCCATTGTCGTACACGAGATAGTAGAGAAAAGAAAGTAACATTTCAATGAACTTGTTAATAAGATCATATTGTTATATATACCGAATCTAATAAATCTGTCTACAAATTCAAGCCTTATATTTGTTTTCTTTTTTTTCCTTCTGCTCAAAAAGTACTCGAATTATTTACACAAAGCGGTTAAACCAAAATCGAAGTTTCTTTTTGCTGCTTAGTTGACATAACTGTACTCGACTTTCATGTGGAGTTTCAGTGCGGTATATCAATTAGTTTGGTTCGGGCAGCTGTTTATGTTAGTCGACCTTTAGTATTCACGCTTTTTACAATGTTAAAAAATCAAGAACCAAGAATTTGTCTCGAATTTTGTGTTTCCAACGGAATTTCTTATGCTAAAGCGCTTAAAATGTTTAAAAAAAAAGCCTATGGAGAAAATTGTCTTTCGAAAAAGTCGTGAAATGACTGAAAATTTGCCTCGTTCTAAACACCCATCGACATTAACTAATGACGAAAATGTTGAAAAAGTGAAGACACTAATGCTTGAATCATATCGGCGAATAAGTGAAAGAAAGATTGTTATAGGATTTAATATCTCATCAGACTCAACATACATTTTGGTTAATATTTTGGGCATGAAATGTGTTGCAGCACAGCTTGTTCCAAAATAGTTGAATTTCGTGCAACTTTTTCACCAAAAACGGCAAAAACTCAACAAATATCATTCCTCAAGCATCGTATTCGCCAAACTTGGCCTCCTGGGACTTTGTTCTCAAAACTCAAATTACCACTTTGTGAAAAACATTTTGAGTCGACAGACTGTAAAAAAAAATTCGCTAAAAAACCTGAAAGCCACATTCTCATCGCCTTATGAAAAGTATTTGAAGAATGGGTAAAGTGTTTTGAAATGTTTTGAAGAATGAGTAAAGCATTGACACATGTGCGTTGCCAACAATGAAAACAAAATAAAGAACTTTATCCATTCGCGTCCGATCATCAACTATATATATAAAATTTTGTAGATAATAATAGCAGTATTTAAGAAAAAATAGGTTTAGATCCTCAAACTCCCACCGAAAGTAGTTCTGATTTCCTAAAGATGTCATTTTATTCGTTCGATGGCTTATCATCAGAGCTATCCAACATGACAAATACATCACTGCTATGTTTAGAAAGTATTCATATGCCATTGGAAAGATATTTTATTTGGTATCTTAGATACCAAATAAACGACATAATATATGTACAGTAATATTCTTTAATAGCATCTTTTCCTTCACCATTACATTCTGTTACAATGGCATGGTATCGTTTTTTAATCGTTATTTTAATATGAAAGGACTGTATTCAAGCTTTAAGAAATATTGGATTAACGATATCATAATTAGCGAGATCATCAGCTCCTACATCATAAATGAGTTCTATTTAGTATCATCCAACCTGGGCCATATGCTAGTAAGAACTAGCCTGCATGATTTGATACCCAAGAGTTATAAAATACAAATTATTTTCCTCCAATATTGAAACTATTCAACATTTATTTGTTACCATGAGAAAGTACCTTGGATGCAACAAAAAAATCTTTAGAAGAGGGTAATAATAAAAAACAAGAATTCTGAGAACCATGTTTAAATATAAAATAAAAAATCTTTAAGTGATTGAAAGCGTGAAAGTATCATAAGTATAATAAAATGAAGATATCCAGGATAAACAATACAGAACTGTTTTCGGCGGAGATTTGAGGATCTAAATATATCTTTTCTTAAATGCTATCATGAGAACAATCTAGTCTATATTCCGTTACCACTGAGAGAAGTCTCTGTCATATATCTATTGATATAGTTCTTATGTTCTGATATCCTCATCTTAAGTAATCTGCTCATTTAATTATTCAACACAGCTTCGTAATAATTATAATTAATTCTACTTTCTTTTGCTGCCCAAATTTGCTTCGGAAAGATAAAATCAATCCCTGAAAATTGGACCATTTTTCGTTTTTGTTTTATTATTAAACAATTACGTTTTCTAATTGATCTCATTTAAAAAAATAAATTTTTTTTGTTTTATTATTCACCAACAAAATAAAATTTGTTCATTATCCTTTTGTTGGTGAATAATAAAACGAAAAATGGACCAAAACAATTTTCAGGGATTACTTTGAAGGTGCATTGGGACAAAAAAATAGTTTATTACATATCGCCAAGTTTTACAATTTTTTTAACTTCTGAGTGGAAAGCCTTACCTTGCCAGTATAATAAAAAAAAAAAAAAAAACTTCAAGAGTATCTCATAAATTCCGTTGCGAAATCTACAGATAGTTTTGTAGACAGAAAAAAAGAGTAAAAAAGAAAAGAAAGACTCGTGATATTGACGCTATAATTGTAAAGAGTAATGATTTTAATTATAATCGTAACATGCAAAATATACATTACTATTAAGCATCATGTTATCATTAGGAGTTTCATCGATGATCTCGACCATAATATGCCGCAATCTATTCCACCACAATTTGATACAAAATTACCAACATGGGGCCACTACGACGAATACGATGCCTCTAATAACCTTGATTTATACCCGGATGGTTCAGCTCCAAAGGGATCGCACGTGGATGAGGACACTGGGGATAGGAAAGCTATGCGCAGACAGGTTACTTTAGCGGATGGTTAGCTTGGATTGATTGCCATATCATTTTACACGTGTTAGGCTATCGTATAGGTAAGCGTAAAATCGTCTCTCCGATGCAGAGAATTTATTATCGCCAAAAAAAGGCTGCGAGCAAACTTGAAATTCACATGGCACGATAGTCTTATCGTTCCATTTTTCGTCAAAAATACGCTGCATGCTTGATCAGAAAAATATGCTTTGATCAGAATTAGATAAGTGAATTTTTTTTACTAAATCAAGTTAATGACTTATAAAATCAATTATGTTAAAAGTAGCATAAACCAAAAAACTAATTTAGTTAAAAATTGCGCGTTAAGACTAAAATAACTTGAATTAAATTAAAAGTTAACTTTGAAAAGCATTGATTATATTAAATTAAAATGTCATTTTTATAATTAGTTTACTTTAAATAATTACATTATAGATCATCAAATAAATTTGCCGTAGTTATTCTCTGTTATATAAATAAATTTAATATTCTCTTTTTAAATTAAATTTATATAAAATAATAAAGAAATATTGTTTTATATACAACGCATTCTTTTCTTTTACGCGGGTAAATTTTTAACTTAGAAAAAAATGTTATTAAATTAAAGTTTATGTATTTTAGTAATAAGTTGAAGTAAAAAATAAACTCATTTGAAATTAAGTTAAGAGTTAACAGTAATCTTAACTTTATTATTTAACACTTTAAGAATCAGTATGCCTATTTGAACACTCCTATTTATTTTGTAAACTGCTCGCTCAATTTAAGAGCGAGATTTGGCCTATGAAGTAATTTAATAACGTGTTATTCAAATCTGTAGTCAAAAATAAAAAATTCAAAATAGTAGATCCAATATGAACGAATAAAATTTGTTAAAATAATTTGTCGTAAAACTCGAATTTAGGAAATTTTTTACATTGCTAAGTAACATCAAATTTCCAATTGCATTTTACTTAAAACTTGTTAGCAAATGGATTTATAAGCGTATCAACTTTCAAACTTTGATTATGATTCCTGAGACACACAATATTCTAAAAGTTTCTTCTTCATTGAAAATTACCTTTCTGAATTTTGATAGTTTCAGGTCATTCTAATTCATCATAATTACATTCTAATTCAGTCATAAGAACTCTATAAAATTGAGTTTTGATAAGTTTAGATAATTTTTTTTTAATTTGTTCTGCTACATTAAATTTTGAATTTTAGAATTAAATTTTAGAATTTTGAGACCAGAATCGAATTCAACGACCTTAAAAACTAGAAAACAAAGTCTTCTATAATTTACTGAGTTAGAAAGCTGCGGATTAACTCAAAGGATTAACTTTCAATTTCTAACTAATTACTCCAACCCTGATATATTTATACTTATATAGGATTTCATGAAAGGTCGGCCCAAACTTATAGAATGTGTTAATAAAGTCGAGTAATTAAAAAAAAGTTCATATAATATTATATCCAAAAATACTGTATTGAAAAGTTATGAAATTCAAATATTTTATTAATTGTTATAATAATTATAATAAAATGTTCGAAAATTTTTTGTTCTGGAAAAGTGTAGGCTTTTACTCGTCGAACAAATAACTATCAAACTCTTTCCAATATTCTCTTCAAATATTTATTATAATTATTATAACAATTGATAAAAATCTTTGAATGTTTATAACTTTTCAATAAAGCATTTTCAGACATAAGTTTATATGAAATTTGTTTACCTACTCGATCTGATTAACACAATATATAAATTTGAATCTGATCTTTCTGAACATCCTGTATAATTCAGTCATCTAATAAAAAAGAAAAAATAATAAATTGAAGAGAAATTGAACCAGTATGAAAATGATATATTGTATATATATATATATCATATATTTATTATTTATTATTCATATATATATATATATATATAT
>QKQZ01021510.1:0-25439 GCA_003595255.1 Solenopsis fugax
GATAACTATATATAACTATATATAACTATATATAACTATATATAAAAATTATATGATAACTATATATAACTATAAATAAAAAAATTTTTTCCCGGGTCATGATTATAAAAGAGTAAATTTTCTGTACTTCTTTCAATCTTTTTTATTTTGCAATTAATACATCCAAAATACGAAACTAATTTACATATGCAATTTTTTATCATATTATCAATAATTAATATTTTTCTATTATTTCGCAAGCATAGCATATCTACGTGCATCGACGTAAATATTGTACGTTACATTCACATATTATCCGGGACTGTGTGAGACACATGCCAGATTCATGTACGTATTTACATGCGGTTTTTCAGGGCAAGCCGATCATCATTCGTAACTGTTGGAGCTTAAGAGCTTAGATTAGATAACAGGAAGCAACGTACAATTCGGCGAATCCTGTTCCTATATCTCTTACGACTGAACTAGTGCAAGGTCTGCCACGGTTCCTCTCTCAGAATCATTTTGCCAAGAGAAATCTCCGCTTCTTGAAGTCTCTGTTTTCATCTGTAATCCGTTCTTTTATTTTAACTTTCGTAAGCTCTATATGTCTATCGTAAGTACATATGTCAGGCTACGTATGAAGATTTAACTTTTATTTTAGCTTTTATCACGCGAAATTCTAAATACACGCAAAAATCGACACTCGAGCACAATGTAATGAATTGGAACAAAAGTTCGCAGCGTTGTTTAAGAAATTCATCCAAAGACAATGTTTATTAATTAATTAGTTTTTCTATTAATTTATTAGTTAATTTCCAATCCAACAAATTAAAATTTTGTATAAAATTTTTTATTATCTACTTGTACACATTATTTATTTACACTTCGAAATTTAGAAAAATTTCGTTAAAATATTTTTGTTTTAAAGTTAAATAACTATAAAGTTGTAAACACTGAACATTGAATATAACTATGAACACTGAACACTGAGAGAAATTTTTTTAACGAAAAAATGTTTTCTTAAAACCATATATTTTAATGCAAGCATTTGTTTGTTTTGTTTAAGTAAAAATATTACTTTTAAATAAATATACATATGGTATTACCTAATATAATTTTGTATTTCTACATTTATTACATTTAAATATTGATTTAACAAATAATATTATTACACTTAATTAGTTTTCTTAGATTTAAAATTTGATTACCTTGATTATAAAAATATTCTAACAGTAAATTAACATACAATAATTTAGATACGACTCTAGAAATTTTACAACAATGAATTACAAATATGATTACTAAGAGTCCAAAAAACACAGATCGTTTTTTGCATATATCATCTGATTGTGTATATCATCTTAATATTTTAATATATTAACTTTCTAATGTTTCACGTGACCTAGTAATTGTAAGTTCCTGTAATCGGACAATTGGAAATGTGGCTTGCTTGATACGGAACAGGGAATGAGTCACAAACGGTAGAAGAATTATTGATGCTGTATGCACTTCTATATTATTGCGGTGAAGAAGAGTTGAAGAAGGAGTCATGATGTAATCGTTAATTTTAATTAAATAAGATGATACGCAAAAGTGATATGCGTCTTTTAAATCCTTAATAGTCATATTTGTAATTCTTTATTCTAAGAATAAATATTTTCTAGAAAGAAAAAGAATTTGATTAAAAATTATTTCTTTATTTATTTATATAAATATTTCAATTAAGAAATTTTTTAACTTAATTGCAAGTAAATAAGCTAATAAATAATTAAGTAAATAAGCGAATAAATAACTTTTTGTGTTATGTATTAAAATTTTTTGTTTCAAGATATTTTTCTTTCAATATAGAAGAGGAAAAATACATCCTGGTTCGCTGATTAAAAGGAAATAAATTCGCTACTTTGCCGCTGGCCTTGGGCAGGTAATCAGAACTTAATTTTTTTGTTACTACTTATCATCGTATTCCGAGATAAATTTAGACAGCTAGTCTAGCCTACACAAGCAGCTATTACTAAACATGACACACGTTTTCCAGAACCTCAATGTCGCGTGTGCGCAACATCCGTGAAGACTCTGTTATGATAGCAAAAAAATATGTTTACAGATTTATTAGATTTCCTACCTTGTAAAAATACGGGCTAGATTTATCACAAATCTGTCATGGGCTAAATATAAAATTCAGATGTATCATCATTTAAGGGTATTAAAGATAGAAAAATAAATCGAAGGAAATCCGTATGAAGATATGTATATATACATATACATATACTATATATATATGCACATGCATATATACAGCAGCAATCTATATATAATTGCAGGCGAACTGCTGTGAGAAAAATTAATCCTGGATTTGTCATTCCAAACTTCTACAATTTCTCTCTTTCTATCTTTTCTGCGCCTGTACGTTTTCCATACACTAGTCGCGTATTCGCAAGCGAGGTATTATATTCACGTTTGTCACATATTTGCATAAACTATGAATAAATGCATGCGCATTAGTGCCTTAATGCACAGATATAGCTTCACTCGCACAGCATTTAATTAGAAAAATAACAGACAATGCTTCTCGTATGAAAAATGCAGTTGAAAATATTACATCTCTATTTTCTTGCATCTTTACCTATGATTATTAAAAATAAAATAACATTTTCTCATTAGTTAAATAATATTAAATCACGAGTATATGTATAAATATATTCACGTGATTTATATATATGCAATTAATTACATATTAATACATAAAAATAATACATTGTATAAACATATATAAAATATTAATATTAACATTTTATGCACTAATAATTTACCATTATATTCTATAAAATAACAACTGCTGCAGTAATTGTATTTGCATGTACATTCAACAGGAAGCATTTGCTTCCGTTTTGATAATTTATACTTTTACGCTATCTCTTTCTCTTATCACATAATTCATACACAACGACTTATTTAAAGAACACATTATCAATGAGCTTTATCATTGTCTCCCTCATCTATATGTAATTAATCATGAATTCAACATGAGGTATTGAAGACCACTTCGAGGAAGCGTGTGTAACAATGTCGAACTCTCTTTTTTTGTTCATACAGGCATTACGGCCATAACGCAAGAGTGATAACATGCAAATCCGCGTTACTATATATCGCGCCACGTTCCGCACCGCATTCCAACTGCCGCTTCCGTTCTGGTTCCACGTGCCACCGCCGCGTCGTTTTGTTTCCAGAACGTGTATGGCATGGAGCCAACGGCGGGTTAGTCCGCAATCATATCGTCCGCGGAATATCAAATCATCCGGAGGTCTTCCTGCATCGAAACTCGGAACGCGTAAATCACGGTGCAGCGAGTTAAACGCGGTTCCAGAGGCTTCCGATACCCAATCGCTCGGTCCACGCGACAGACAGATTGTCGTTCAATATTACGCTCCACAGGCTGTACGCTCCATAAACCGCGTCCCCGAAGCGTCATAGAAGAAATCGTCATAAACAGGACGTCGCCATAAATCCATAACGCCACCGTCGGCCATTTGTTCGTGCGAATCGCCTATAAAGTGTCGATATAGCTCCGACAGATAAGGTGCATCCCTATCGCACAAGGGGCGACCTTGAGACCGTGCTGGCACATAAAACGTATAATGATCGACTCCAAGATCGAGTGAGCGACCATGCGAGATACCGCCATCCATCACCACGGCTGACAATGCGTAAGAAATACCTGGAGTCGAGCGCGACGCGAGAGATTCGACCGAGGGGACGAGCTGATAAATGAAGCTGACGTTCGCAGAGCGGTATCCCCATCGCCGGATGGAAGATGGGGCGCACGAATACGCTCGGCGACATCGTCGATCCACTATATGGAAGGTCTCCGCGTCTCCGCAATGTCTGTAGTCGTCGGGAGGCGACAGCTGCAACCGTTCTTAAGCACTTAGCGAACAATAGCGTGGGTCGAGGACGAAGGAGGCGAAGGTGGTGAGCGCGTGAAGCGCGAGGCGAGCTGTGAAAACGCGAAGACAGGTGGTGAGGGAGGCAATGCGGAGGTAATCGAGAGCAGGTACGTGTCGTAACCTGTTCTAAATTCCGACGAGAAATGAGATCCGAGATGAAGCATCTCCCGGGGAAGCATCTTCTTACGTGCGTCGGCTTGGAAATAGGAGCAGAAGCTCCGCGGCTCACGCTACTTCCTGTGTTCGCTGCTCGCGTCATCTAGAGACCGAAATGGTCTTCGTACGAAGGAAAAAGGGAGAGACGCGGAAATGTACAGGAGAGCACTGACGGAGTGGGTAAACACTTCTTCCTGGGTGTACTTAGCGAAAGCGAAAAGCAGTGGGCGGGAAGACTCGACGCGCCTCGAGAATGTCCTCGAAGATGAAAAACCATGCTCGCGCATCGTTACGTAATGTTCTACGGTTTACAGTTCGATCGCTCCTAAAACGAAAGCCGGATTTTAATCGAAAGTGACCTACTCAAGCCCGGGCGCGTATAGACGGGAATTATTTTACGGGAGGAAAATGGCACTCTCGTGTGACGCCGGATACTCCTCGTTACTAAAAAGGCATACGCTCCGCACAAAGACAATAAATCCCGAATTGATGAACTAGCTAACGGATAAATCGAGTTATATATAATAGCCAAGTCCGGCCAAATCGAGGAAGATCGCGTCTTGGAGGGGTTCAAAGCACCTAATCCGCAAATAGAATCTCTAAATGCAGCCTTCAAAGGAGGAATATAGAAGCCGCTGGAAATTCGATTGCCACTCGAGCCGCAGATTACGTCGCATCTGCGTATACTCTCGCATAGCGCAACCCGAATGGCAACGGCACGTATGATAGAACACGTAACTACGCCAACGGAGTGTATACAATAATATGAATAAAGCTGAACTTTTTTTATCCATTTTATGCAATGTGTTTAAAAGTATAGTTATATCTGAACCGAATAAGGTACAGCAAATAAATAAGATACATTTTAGAATTTACCACTTAAAAACGCGTTTTACGTCTAATGTGTCATAGGAAGTACACTAGGAAAAATGTTTCGTTGTAACAACAAATTTGATTGACATGTATCGAATTATTTAGTTAACATAAACAAATATTTTTTCTTTAAATGTATTTCGTAGAAGCAATTAAATTCAAAAATTCACCTTCAACAGAAGCTGTTTAATTGAGACATTTTTTGAATAGCAACCAAATATTTTGTTTCACATAGTAAAAAATTTAATTGCTTCTGTGAAATACATGTAAATAAAAAAATTTGTTTACGCAAATTAAATATTTTTTTATTAACTAAATAATTTTTAACATAAATATGAGACATCCTATATTGGTCACAGAGCGGATCTTAATAATTTTTATAACCTTCGGCTTATGCTAATTGCACGCCGCATTTTTATCGGACTTGAAACACAGTTATTGCATGATGTCGATAGAAATAATATTATTAAATTGATGCAGAATATAATAGTTTTGTTTTAAAATTATTATTCAGTACTTGTAAGATTTGCTATGATCAATATAGTTTATCTCATTCATATTTATGTTTGACATTTTCAACAGTCCAAATTTCAAACTTATTTAAACGAAAAAGTAGAAATAAGGTCAATGAAGAGCTGAAATATTTAAGATGTAAATATTAATATAATTGAATTTCAATTTCAACACATAAATATGAGAATGACTGGATGAACGTTTCGAGCTCACTTGTCGATCTTCAGCAGATATTTACGGATAAATACAGTCAGACAATAAAATAATTATACTATTATTCCTAGTACATGTAACAAAGATTCAGGAATATTGATCGAGTTTATTATGTCGAATACTAAAAAAAAACTATTTTTGACCATGGTCAAGTCGCTTACGTAAACGCTTGCGTAAATTTTTGGCTTATAAACAATATAATTTTTTGTCGACTTCGGTAACATCTTAAATAATGGTAAAAAACAATGATAAGGAGCGCAGCATTAATCAGTTGTGCTTTCTTTTCTTATTTGTCTCGCATGATAACGCTTCATAGATGAACACAGCGGTTTATATCAAACGCGTTATCAAAATCTTAAATTAAGCAAAACCATCCAACGATGCCATAAACATGATTTTTAAAAAATATATGTATAACAGAAATTGTATTCAAACTTATTGTCAAATAATTCTTGTCCAATACATTTTAACTAAATTATTTGTTGTTACAACATAACATATTTGTCTCAGTGTAGATAAAAAGAAGCTGGGGAATTGGAATCGGCAACAATGCGTTTATTTAATGCAATAAACTTGTAACAAAATAGATGCATGAGCAGTTTTTATAAAATTTTAATGTTAAGTGTACATTATATTTTTATGGTTTATTATAAAATATTATATCATTCCACTTCCTAACTATATAAAAATATATACATATTGATTTGTTGAAATAATTATATTTTTTTTAGAAGCAATGTACTCATTAAATAAGGCCTACTTATAAACACACAAAAAAAAGATTAGTTGCTGCAGCAAGAAACTGTATGTGGTAACTAAATTTCCATCTCTGTGTTGTATACATAGCTAAAATTTGGTTACCACACAGAGATTTTTGTTCCTGCAACTAACAGCAATTAATTTTTTTCCGTGTATGTTATTTATTTGTTATGTATGAGGCTTGCACTAGAGGATAACAATTTTCAACGTTTGTGAGGCTAAATTTGCACTGTAATGGTTAGAAATTTCCAAAAATGATAAAATTAATTAAAGACAAAATTAAAGACAATTGTAACATTTAATAATAGAATAAATCCTAAAAAATTTTGTTTTTGTATATAAATAGTAATCATTTTATTAATTTAAAAGATAATGTTTAGTTTCTCTATTATACAATTTCAATTTATTTTCAATTTGGATCGATCTTATTATAAGCATAAGAAGGTCAATGTCTGAATTTAAAAATATTCTTTTTGTTTATTTGCAAATATTTTATGGAAGATATACCTATTTTATTTTTAAAAATGATTGAAATAAAGATTTTATTCTCACTAATTTATTTCAATGGTCGCCATGCGTACAATTTTAAAAAAATAAAATTAATTAACTGGCTCTGACATATTCGGCTCTACTTTAAATTCTCAGTTTGGCTTAGACGAGAATTTAAGGTAACTAGAAATTCATGAGCAGTTGTGGACGTTCTCGCGGTTAAAGTCACTGAATATGTATGCACAAGCGAACTTGCGTCAATGAGGTTCACGAAACTTTTGCGAATCCTTATCAGTCCTTTACGCGTTTCCCCAATGATCGTTTCAAGAGTTAGCCAGCAAGGGTATATTAACTACGCGAGTTTAGACAAAGGAATGCCTTAAGGGAATTTTAGTGGCCTATGTAAATGTGATTAATCTAGTGGAATTTGCTCAAGTCTTCCAATGTAATTGAATTGGGATTTGTGAATTTTAAATGCACAAGAAGAAATAAAGGAGGAGAATGACAAGGCAGTTTTGAAATAGTGCAAAAGAAGAACAGCGCCTTAAACGAATAAAGTAACAGAGACAAATATTGAATCTGATAAAATCTCCCAGATGCAACTGATTAAACTGAATTCTTATCAATTCCTTTTCCAGTTCTTTTTATTTAGTTTCTTTATTGTTACTTGTTTGACTTCGTCTTCTATAAAGGAAAAGGATTTTATTCTAGCACTGTCAAGTCGTACGTACCGCAAAAGTCGATAAAAAGTTCTGAATTCTGAATGTCTGTCAGTTTTAACGGCAATACGCTGTAAGGCACACAGTTTCTGTTATTATCGTTTCACACGTATTCGATGACGCTGCAAAACGTCAGACTTAAGCACGGAAACGTTCGCTGACACGAGAAAACGGAGAGATTTTCCACGTACGTACCGAACAATGAGCGTAGGACGGAGTGATCCCGGCGGTAATCCGAAAGTTCCCGATTCTGGCTTTCTTTATCCGGAATTAAACCGCCGCCGGCAACGGTAACGAGAAAACACGTCTCGGTGATGGACACTGTAACTCGTCGGGTAGAACTGCAGGAAAATTATTTGCCAAACTCTGTCTCTAAAGCGCAGCAGAGTGAAATTTTTGCGGTCAACGTCCGGTTGGCGTCTCATCGAGCAAAATGTACAAATTCTCCAGTGTACAAGTATATACACACAACCGCGCGACTACCGCGCTGAAGTTTAACAGCTACAGCGTTACAGTTTGTAATTAAAGGACAGATTAATTCTCAGCGAATCGCATTCCCCTGCTCGTCGAAGACACGAGAGCTACGTTACTTCTTTTTCAGAGGTTTAATGAGGAACTCACCCCGTGAGTTTCCATAATACTGAAAAATACCTGCGTTTTGCGTGTTATCGGATGATGTCGAGGCGACGAAGCCGAAGAAACCTCTCCGTGCCGCTCGGATTTCGCTCGCTTGTCTCCCTCTGTCTTCGCCAGATTAGATGTCACCGACTGTGAGTCGGTCGTGTATCTCTCCACCCTTCGTGTGTTATCCAGAGATCTACTTTTCCTTTTTTTACTGGCTACCTTTTCACCTACGACCCTCGGAACCACCTATCACGCTACCCTTTGTCAAAGGGGAAGTCTATCATTACGCAAAAGCGCACAGCCAGATATAATTAATTTTAGTGTTCGATTAAAACTAAAATTATACGTCACGTTGGACGAAATATCTGAAAGCTCCTGCATTTCAAAGGTCAGTTTTGAATAATTTCCGAGTTGAATAAATATGAACTCTCTATTTTTCTCACAGAGTTAAAATTACAAATTGAAATTCAATTTGCAAATTGAAAATCCAGAACATCAAGGGAAAGTTCGCAAAAGAAAAAGAAACAACATTACGAAAAATTTATCAGTCGTTTTGACAGACTCCATGTTCCACGTTTTATCATTCATGCTCTTTGAAATCAACTGAAATCAGGTTCTATGTCTGACAGTACATTATGTAATCAAATAGTGTTCTATAGAGTAGAGCTAGCAGGCTTTTCCGACGGCTGTGAACCGCGACTAACGCATTAACCCTATCTCATGGCGCATTAGTAACACGAGCGATCGAATGTTTAACGAATCCCGTTAAAAGCTACGTGGGAACGTATCCGTTTTCAGCTGGCGTCGATCAGATCAAACACTATAATATTAATTTGTACACTGGAAATAAGCTAGAGTAAGTAGATCGGATGTGATGATTATTAAATGGGGACGCGAACGTTGGAATATTTAATCCATTTAAATTAATTAAATATACGCACTCTCCCGCGTGTATTGAACTACTGATCTTTAGTAATAACATGCTTCTGTACAGTTAAGAACAGTTGTTATCCTTCTGTTCGAAAATAAGCTTGATTACTACCAGTAAAAGTAATGTATTTGGCAGAAGTGAAAATTACTGGCATTGCGTTTTGTTTCTTCCACCAGTAAAGCCAATACACGATCGAAATAATCCAAAACGTCAGAAAAATTAATTTCAGCTTTAAAATTGCGGACATTTCAACGTTACCGTAAGATTGTACCATTGTAGAAATCTTTCGCAGTTTCCATGCAATCTTACAATGTTTCAATGTAAGGTTTATGCAATATATGTTCTTGAAATCTTTCAGTGTTATACTGTATATGGATTGGTATGATTCTAACCTTCATTTTTTAAAACAAATGTTATATTAATGATTAATATTATAAAAATATATAATTAATATTATTAAAATATAGATTATTATAATAAAGTAATACTATTATGAACACGATTATACACTTCCTTTTGTACTGGTATAATATATTCTACATTTGTTGTTTCATCGAGTAATTTTAAATCAAGCAATTATTGTTCCGTTTATCATATAAGCAGATACTTTTGGCTTGTCTCTATTATTTTAAACTTTTGACACATTTTATTTAAAATTTTTAAAAAATAAATTACACATACTTTTAAATCTATAACAATTATCTTTCTGACCTATCGGACTATTTGAGACAAATCTAGAATATATTATACAAGTACTAAAAGAAGTGTATAATCGTGCTCATAATGCATATTACTTTATTATAATAATCCATATTTTAATAATATTAATCATTAATATGACATTAATATATTTCTTATAAAAAGTGAAGGCTAGAATCATAATTTATAACCCAGCACTGAAAGATTGAAGAAACATTGCATAAATCTACATTGAAATATTGTAATATTGTATGGAAATTACAAAAGATTTCTGCAATGTTACTACAAGCCTGCGATAATGTTAAAATGTCCGCAATTTTAAACCTGAAAATCTTTATGACGTTTCGGACTATTGGAGATCGTCTACTGGTTTTACTGGTGGAAGAAACGAAATGCAACGCCAATAATTTTCACTTCTGCCTATTGCATTATGTTTACTAGTAATAACCAAACCCATTTTTGAACAGACTATATATCGTTGTTGTCTCGTATTATAAATAAGAGGATGTAAATTTATTAATAAATGATTAATTACCTGCGACGTAAATTGATCTTTTACCGGAAATAAGATTATCTTCCACATCACAGCTAAAACAGGAATCTCACTAATACTTAAAAAAGTTGGGTAAACTTTCGAGTTCGCTTGTTCGCTAATTATTCAGGTTACTGGCCAACTGGAAGAGATTTTGTTCCCTTTAATGCTTTCCCCGCGATTTCCTTTCTTTTGAATAAAGAACTTTCCGAGTAAATGATCAACTTAAGCTGGCCTCCAGCTCATAAACATAAAAAATGTTAAAAATTAAATAAAAAAGTAATGATAAGGCTCGTATGAATTAAAAATTATAAACAAAAATCGGGCTTATAAGCCGTACTAAGTATTATTCGCATATTTTAAACGTCTGTAACAAAAATCCATATTGTTTGCCTTTATGACATATCGAAATATTGTATATATTTTATCAATAATGTAGAAATAACTGTTTACTGAAATGTTTACAATTCTATGTACGCTGAGGAAGACCGTTAATTAAAGATCAAAGCATCTGTTATTATATTCAATTATAAATGTTTTTGTTTATTGGCCCTTTGCGAATAACGCCTAGCACGGCTCATAAATCCGATTTTTGTTTATAATAAAAAATGTTTTCTATCACAACAAAATTTTGTACAGTCTGCTAGTTACATTGTTCGGTGTAATATACGTCATATTCATCAGTGAAAAACGGAAGCGATCAGTTTTTAGTTTTATCTTGCGCTTCTTCCCAGAGAAAAAGCACGCGATCATAATTCCTAGGGGCCGACGTATTACAGTACAGTGTCTGCCCTGTGGCGCTATATTCCGCAAACCTGGCCGTAAACTTTTAACAAGATATAAAGAGCGCCAACAAGCCTCGGAAGATGGATCTCGTCTTTGCGCGACTCAGGAATTGCGGCATAATTCCGCTCATCCGCAGTCCCTTCACCTCCGTCTCTAGAAGAAAAAGTATTGTCATCCGGCGAACGCGATTTACGAGCTAAAACTTCACGGGTCGTATAACTTGTAACGCATCGGAGCCGAAGCGATGCGAGCGGCTCTACTCGGCTGCTTTAACAGAGATTCCCGTGCCTTTCTCGATAAACGCGTTGGAATAGCGGTCGATGAAATCTATAAACGATATACTCATAGAAAGCCATATTATGTAATCATGAAATATTACAGAGCCTCGCAAACCCTTAGTCGTACCTACGAAACGACGGAATAGAAACGAAACACTGTTTACACTGTTGAATAGAGCGATACGAATCGATCACAAAATACTCGGAAACTATTAGTTGTGCCTACAAAATGATGAAATGTAGAATAGCGATATCAATTAATAACAAAGAATAAACTAATAAATATAAGATAAAAGCAAATACTACGGAAAACCTGTTTTTAAATTAACGTTATCTTAATATAAATGTTTATTAACTTTTAATTTATGCAGAGTGCTTATGAAACATATTAGTTATAACGTTCAATTAATAAGTCTCCAAAATTTAAATCCAACTTCAGTATTAACAAAAAAAGTTCTAAAAATGGAATGTAACATGAAATACGAGTTAAACAGAAACAGTAATAAATAACACAAAAAAATTTAGTCGACAAACTGACAAATTGTGTTTAATAATAAACTTTATTTGCAACGTTTCGACTTTTGATTTAGGTCCTTTTTTAGTTAGTCGGTTAATATAAAACATTTATTATGAAAACATGACCCTCCGTGAGTTATTTCTAAAGAATTTATCAATTCATTTATATTTCCATTATCAACAGTATGTACAAAGTAGTAAAACTTTATAAACGTATACAAAATTAATTGTTTATTTAAACTAATCAAAATACAGTTTAAATATAGTTTAAAGCTTTACGGTACAATGGCGCATAAAAAATAAAATAACATTAACAATAAAAGACAAAATTAAATCTTAAATTATTAAATTATTTTGTAAAATGAATATTTCATGATCTAAAATAAATATTATTATTCATAATAAGAACAAAAACGTTTATATTCTTGTAATTGAATAATCTAAAATGATAGTTTATATAAAATAAAAATTATTAATGAAAAATAAATATGAAATACGGAAAGTTTACGAGATATAATTATATTTTTTAGAAGAAACATTTAATATGTTACATATTATCTATTCTTGAAGTATTTCATATCTGCACATCTTGATATGACAAACAAAATCTTCTCATGTAAAAATAAATAGAAATAAAATATAATATTTGTATAAAAGAAAACCGTTATTGCAAAAGATTCGCTGTTCATTATAACATATTGTACAACAAATTTCAACAACTTACAACGATTGCTACCTGAGTGCTTTCAAAAAGTAAATCCCTATTCCATATTAGCATATTCCATATATTACACTTACTCATAGTTCTCTCGTCCTTACGAACTGAGCCAAAGTAGATAATAATCTCTGTTCTAAAGTCATCCACAACTTAATTAAGGAGTCTCTGCCGGAAACCAGTAGGAGTGTCCGACAAAATCCGGAGGCTAACGAGCTAACGACGTGACGATTAACTGAAACAGTTTCCGCAGAGCGAAACATAAGTAAACAAGCATATATGCACAAATTTCAGATTCTTCAGACTTTCATTTCGATCAGTTCATCTACAAAGCGCACAAAATTCTTAGTTTTATTTTTCTTTCAAGTAAAATGAAAAAAAATGCAATAAAGTAAGAAAAACATTCTCGAGGAAATCCTTGTGTATGTCACGCACCCAATTAATCCTTTTACATCCAATTTCGTTTCAACGCCACTTTCTTTAAATAGTTAGAGTGTTCCACTTAAAGCTCGCTGGAGCACCACAGAAACCAATCACGAGTGACGTCAAAAATAGGTACATACGTAGCAGTGATAGGAAATTTTTACCACAAATTTAAGGTTCGTAGCTGAACGCTTGTCTCAGAAGAGAATTCCGCGTTTCCAAGAAGTAATTCTCCGAAA
Source organism: Solenopsis fugax (assembly GCA_003595255.1). Classification (NCBI taxonomy): domain Eukaryota; kingdom Metazoa; phylum Arthropoda; class Insecta; order Hymenoptera; family Formicidae; genus Solenopsis; species Solenopsis fugax. Next base: position 13,389 of record QKQZ01021510.1, read on the forward strand.
ACGTCAAAAGAGATTTTGCGTACCAAGATCAAGCGCCACAAAAGATCGTAAGCACCGTTTACATAGAGTCGTCGACTTGGATAATGCACTTTAACGTTTACAGCTGTAAGCGAGCGCGCAAAGGGACAGCCCTCATTTTTCAATCTGTCTTAAACCGTCACCCAGATTTAACCTCGGACCTTTAAGTTTCACATGCGGCTCCCCAGCACCGAGGGTTAAGTATTTCGTATACCTTGTATTCCCCAGGAATTTATGTCTTCGGTGCGCAAAACCACGGCCACATATCTTCGTGATATCCCCGTTCTTTTTTTTTTTTACAGACCGTCGAGCCGTATAAGAAAGAACGAACCGAATCCCCGAAGACGTCGTTGGGAACACCGGCTTCGAGGTTGGGTGTTTCTCCGTTTTTTCCCCCCGTCTTCTTTCTCTTTTTTCTTAGAAATCCTTTCCGTCAGCATCGCCCACACTTTATATCGTTCAGTTCCTTCGAAGGCAAGCATCCTCTTGTTTTTTCGACCGAGTATATCCGGCGTCTTGCGCGGCCATAAAAATAAACGTGCGAATTCACCGTCTGCCCGGAAGACGTGGAAGATGGAAAAATGCGATAGCTGAGTTGCGAGCAATACCTGGCCGGAAACTCGACGAAAGTGCGGAAGAAATGCACTTCAGTTCTTAGAGAATTTAAAGAAAATATGAAAGACAAAAATGACGAATAAATACCTTTGCAGTTTTGTCGGTTGTGAAACAACTCATATTATACATATCGGAAGCAATATATTTAACCCTCGCACTATCGGACGTGAAATGATGTCAAGGTAGAACGTCGTGTCCTTGAATCGAATCATCCTCAATAATCTTTAAAAGGAGGGCACTTCACCGTCACCGTCACCGTCACCGCCGCATCGTCGTAATGCTCGGCCTTCATAAATCATATCTATTTCATTGTCAAAAACAGAGCCTTAGATTATATCCCTCTGTCATCCCCGCTAACTCGCCTAAATGCGTAATACAGCGCGGAGGACTTCGGATTAAATGGAGCCCATTTTACGGTGTAACATTTATTCACGGGGACGCAAATTTCACGAGTCTTTCGTTGAGCTTATTTCAGTTGTATTGCTTTTCAGCTGCGTTGAATGTTTCGAATTACATACGAATGTTTCGTAGAAGTGTATGAATAAAATTTACTTCATATGCAAATCATAAGAAGCTCTGCTGCACTATTATATAATTGTGTAATATGCTTCGTAGCAACAAGAACTTGACATCTGCACGTATATATCATGAAAATAATTTTGATTAGAGACTAAAACAATTTTGGAAGGAGTAGTGATAATTCTGAGAAAAAGAAAATGTAATAATTTTCAAATTATTAATCACGATGCATTTATAAAAAACAGAGCTGTGAGAAATATTAAAAATAGATACTTACACTAAGAAAAAGAATACCTAAATTTTAATAAATATCTATTCGAATAGTGCTAATAAAATATTTACTTACGGTACATAAATATTTACTTTATAAAAAAAATGATGTTTAAATTAGTGGTTTTTGTACTAAATAAATATATATTTATATTTAGTAAATATTTTATTAGTACTATTAGAATAAATATTTATTAAAATTTAGTAATTTTTTCCTCAGTGTATATATTTAACACGCGAACAATTAATCGTAAAGTAACAAAAAATTGAGAAATTTACGTATTTCTTTTTATCTCTGCTTTGTCTGCTATTTTTATTTGAAGTTTTCAAAGTTAATAAAATGCATTTGGGAAAAACGGTGACTTACCTTCCAAGAAGTGGAATCTTCTGGGACACCTCCTTTGCAGTCGCTGTTTTGTGTCCTGTCGCAAATGTCTCCATGAAACTTTTGATAGCTGCCAGCGGACTGTTACCGCATTTCTCCATGAGCCCCTCATCTCGGAATCTTCCGAGTTCACCTGCCCTCGCCTTCGTTTTATTCTCCCTCTCTCTCTCTCTCTCTCTCTCTCTCTCTCTCTCTCTCTCTCTCTCTCTCTGGCAAACCACGACAGCGAAATAGTTGCCCTAGTTTTGGGTTCGTCCAAGTACGGTGAGAAAAAGCAACAATCTTGAATAGAACGTGCCAATGCTGCTTCGGGATATTAAGCACAAGCAATCCTGCGATCTCTCGATCCATTTTAAGTTACGTGCGATTTGGAGCACGTGGAAATCTCACACGGTTGACCCATCTATTAAAAATCTAAAATATCTTTATAGTGATTGTCAGAAAGTTAATAATGCACGTAACGTTATTTTTTTTATAAAAAAAGTAACAAAACAAATTATATTTTTTATTAACGATGTTTCTGAAGAAAAAATTGAAATAACTCATATAAAAATTTAATCAAGCAGTTTTGGAACATAAGGCAAGATAAGAAATATAATCTACTAAATATGCAAAGATTCTACCAGCTATTTCATTAGAGAGTTAGATTACAAATTCTTAAGTGTTCAACAGGGAGGAATTGGGGCGAAAAAGTAGAAATAGTATCCACGCAGAATGCGTTACAATGTGCCTGTGGCATACTCTAAGCGCGGAATGTGAAATATTTATAAATTTTCCCAAGATAAATAAATAAAGATCTTGGAACAAAGTCTTCAGAAACATAAGCATCAAGCTATATATACGCGTCAGTATAATGATAAAACTTCAAGTAACATTTAATTAGTAATAAAAACAGAAAAAATATTAATTTTGGTGATTTAACAGATAAAACTAATTATTAACAATAAAAACAAATAAAACAGGACACGATATTAGCAAAATATAATATAAATGTTCAATATTTACATCTTAATATAATTATATAATTTTATATTATAATTTTTAAGTTTGCATACGGCTAATGTTTCTTCTTTACGTTCAGATTAGCATCCTCCGTAGAAAATATAATCGCTGATCGCGCGGAAGTAACGAAGATTTCGCAGATAGCGAAAATGAGTTGGTGAACCGTATTTTAGTTAGTCACGCGTAATAACACGATGATGAAAGGATATTTAAAGGAAACTAAAAAAGTATGACGAATTGAAAATATGGATGAACGGCCACATCGCATGCGTAGTTTAGAGATATTGACGTTTAGTCAATAATATTGATAGGTCGTATTAAACAGTTTGAGCTGCTTGTTTCCTTCGCGCTCAAACAGTTTAGCGCGATTATAAAGGTAATCCATGCGTCGACATCCGATCAATGTCGAAACCTCATGTAATGCGGTGAAATAGTTGACAATTGACAATTAACTAAAATACGACATTAACTAAAATAGGTCAAATATCAAAAAAGAAGTTCGAAATAAATAATCTGTAATTATCTCAATAAAAATATGTAAATTATTGAAAACTAAACAAATTATAGAAAATTGCGCAGAAAAAAAGAATATTCTTGTTTTGAGAATATCTTTATTTTCAAAATATTAAATATTGCTGGAAAATTAATGCTCGGAAATGTCAAGTGATTAATTCAGGCTGTTCGAATCTTATGTCTGAGCCCTAATTAAAATAAAACTATATAGCATTCATAAATATAACTTGCTTATATAAAGATTTTATAATTTTTTATAATTTTATCAAAATAAATATATTCTCTTTATTGAATAATGGTTTTGTAAGTTGAAAGGAAAATTTCTAATGGAAAATAAATATATTTTCAAGAATTATAATTTTTTAATAGTATTATTATCGAAACAATCATATTATGCTCTTTAGATACTAATATAATATTGGAATAAAAATATATTTTACTGAAATTTAAGATGAACAAATTCTTTAAAGAAAATTAATTAATATATAAACAAGATAATCACAATATAATTTTTTGCTTATATATGAAACCATGACGTTAAATAGAACAAATTAATTTTAATTTGATATTAATGTTTCATACTTTTTTTTTTTTTCGATGTACAAAATCTATTAAATAAGAGAGCATTACTGAAAGCAGCAAAAGCAAGAACATCCTTGAATTTTTCAATTTCCTGAAATGCCGAGGAATTAGATGAAAAGGTTCCTAGTGCAGTGGAAGATTCTTCCTTGGTCCGTGCCGCTTTAAAAATCGAGAGGTTTTAAGATAACGAGTCTCATCACGTACAATAATCATCGTGCAATAAAGAGTGCAATGCGGCCCAGGATATTCCGAAATAGAAGGCTTTTACGAAAATTTCCGGTTAGCGAAAGAGCCACAGATTTTGCGAAACCCAACGCATTTCGCTCGCCGCTATTACACTTTATCGTAAAACGAGCGGTAGCCGCTGGGCAATCTTCTTTTGAGCTCGCGCAAAAGCACGGGCACATTTTTCTGATGTGTCGCTTCGCCTCCCTTAAAAATAACAATAGAAATAGGATAACACGTGAAACTGATTTTTCAGCGCGACTGACGTTTAAATATCGTCGCGACACGGAAAATGTTTATGAACTTTGGTTAAATTTAAAAATAAGTACTCACCATTAAAACCATTTATTTCAATTTTCGTTTCAAATAATGTTTATTGTAAAAAAGTCATTCGCTAACATATTCACAAAATTATCTTTTACATATAATCCAAAGATTATACGACTAGAAAAAAGTTATTCGATCAACGCACACAATAGTAAACAGTAACAAGTAAAAATCGATAATTAATGTAGTTATTAATTAATCGGAGTTTTACATTTATAATTAAATAAGTAACAAACTCATTAAAGTATAAATAACTAAATAACTTAAACACTATATGTTATGCTAAGGTACAGAATTTATTAATATTAACTTGTTTAATAAATGCTCCGCGCTGGAAGTCATTTATGGCGATCCAATCCTTCTTAATCATTCATCATACCTTTATATCATCTCCCATTCAAGACTAACATTATTTTTACTTGTACGTAGTTCTTTGATATATTGTACTTTTCTTTAAACTTTTCGAACTCTTCGTGAGAATAAATATAAAAGAAAATCTATTGTAGAAATGTCCGATGTATTCATAGGAATTTATAAAAAGAAATCGCAAGAAATTTCCGAAGAAGGTGCAATATTCAACAATACTTTCATCATTGCTATTAAAAGTATTTGGCAATTTCTGTACTCTTAAAATAAATATAGGATCATCTGTCGAACGGTTATTTAACAGAATTAATGCAACGCATTAATGCAACACTGAGTATTTCACAGAATTAATGCAACGCATTATTTCACAACGCTTCGTTCTTATGCATAAAAGGCATACATAAATTGCGTGTGGCTTAATATTTATCGGACATTTATGAAAAATACACTTTTTTAGAATTCTCGAAATCTTTTGATTAATACAGTCTGAGTCGTTGAAAGTACGAACGTTTCTGACGCATCTGAATGTGAAGTCATGAAACCAACACGTAATCTATGAGTAGTCTTTAAAGACTGTTATAGTAATTAGTATAATATCTTAAAATTTAAAACTTACATTTGGTCTGAACATGTCTACGCACGTATACATCTAATTACTCTACGATATTCTCTCATTATCGGCTAATTAGAGAAGGTCCCCTTGTTTTAATGAATTCCGATAGGACACGAGGGAGCTATAACCACGTTCAATACTTCCACAAAGTTTAATAATGGAGATAACAGAGATTCTGATTCGCGAGAAGTAGTATTTCATTTTACATCAAAGAAAGAAGATTCCATATCGCTTCCTTGCTTCAAAAGTGAACGCGCACAGTGAAAAACGTTGATTTTTAAGTTATTATAATTAAATTAGGTATTAATCATCAAATGTCAAAACAACAAAGAACTCAAAATAAAATAAAAAATAATTAAAAATAATTCAGTCCTGTGTGTATTATTGTAGAAGGATATCAAAATCGTCACAATTTAAAAAGGATGGTTTTTTTAAGGATTGTGAAGATGAGAAAAATGACAACTTATCCTTTCTAAGAGTATATTCTTTTTGCCGATATTATTTGATTAGTCACTCTAATTTTTGCAGAATTTTTTCTTTCCCTTTTCTGGGAAACTTAATTTTTACAAAAAAAGCGCGGTTTGCATGAAATTATAAAATTCACGTAAAATTATTATCAGGCACCAAGATCCGCTTTGACCGATAAAGGCACTCTCTTCTCTTATGGTTCATTTTTCCAGTTATATCACTTTCGAAGAAAGGGTGCGACATGTTATTTATTATTTTATAGCTACACTCAACTGTTTGGAGCAATAGTGGTTTGGACCAATAATGTATTGACTACTGTAGATGAGATACGTTTTTCACTGTAGATAAATATATTATTGAGCCAAGCCTTTTAATTATTATATAAGCGTGCGACTATGTCAGAAGGAAAGTAAAATAGTAATCTCGTCAGCAAACAGATTCGCACTCCCACTTTTATATAAATGCGCGCGAGAAAATATTTTACAGTAATATCTCGTTTTTATTGAAAGACGCTTTCCACTGCGCGGGATTAAATAGTGTTGATTTCTCTCTTTTTATACAGTGACTTCGTTGCACTTTTTAATTAAAGCATCAAATAACAGACAGGGGCCTTTAATAAATTAAGAGATGCTAGCATTGAGTGATAACATCTCTCTTTCTTTTCTTTTTAATTCGCTCTTAATTATCCTTTAGCGTGAATATCTCAAATTGAAAGGAGATAATACACCGAGACGCTCAACGAGCTCATCTCTTTAATTTCGTGAGCTACAAACACGTGTACAACTACGAACCTCGCTAAGAGTTCTCTAGCACCGAACGCGGTAATCGCGTATCATATATCTTCCAACGTTGAAGGAACTAGGTACTAAGAGTAATCTCATTAAGAAATTACTAGTCTTATCCCCCGACAGATAAAAATATGTAGGCTCTCCGAAAATATCTGACATTAGTTCCCGCATATATGTATCATGTAAATCTATCAATTATTCAAAATAGGTAATTATCTCGTTATATCGTTATACACAGGTATTCGTGGATATGACGGTGAATATATTATTACACTTTTCCCTCTGTGGCTTTAGAATAATATGCTTTAAACACTTTTGTACTTTACGACAGCATTAATCGCTAAGAATTGTGGCATGCCCCGCCAAAACGAGAAGCAGAATCAAACCCATTACGCGATAATGAAATTTTAATGACCGTTGCGCTCGTTAAATGTAAACGTATACGTACGGTCATAAACGCGCGGATTACGTATCACGTTTCATACATCGGCAGCCACAAAGCTCGATTAATGAGCCGACCGTTGCATTCGATATCAATCCGTTCGACATTAGCTAAATTAATAGGCTCCTCTAATGTTTAATTGAATGAATAGCGAGAAATAAATGCGCATTCGATGATTCCAATATTGGAGCGACAGACTGTTTTTTTTTCCCCATGACAATGAAGAATTTTAAATAATAAATCCCTGAGAGCGCGCCGTTCTTTTCTCATGCTGATGTTCGATGGTTGACAGGTTCTGCGAATCGAACGACCGTGCGCGTCGTTGCGTCTAACCGATTTACGCTGCCTCGTGTGTGCAGACAATTTACGAGAGCCCGTACGTACGTCTACAAGTAGGAGGAGATGCTACGCGAGACCTCGCCTCTCTGAAGAATAGAGCAATTTCTACGGTTCGCTCCCTACGATACGGATTAAGTTCCGAGAAGAAAACGCGGAAATAGGAGGAAGAGTCTCCCGTCTATAATTATGGCTACGAGAGTAAAGGATAGAACGAGAGGAAAGAGAGAAAGACAGAGAGGAAAATTGGATAGGGATAAATAAAGTTGATCGATCGATTCCTTTTCCGTTAGACTAATTACATGCTGCCCGCTGCGTCGGACCTCGCTGATTAAAATGTGTTAATTAAAAATTGTGGCCGTCCGAATAAACGTGTTACAATGAAACGATCTACTGTCGCTGCCCGGGTTTACAAGTCGATGATCAAATATGATATCGAGCATTTCTGAACGTTTGATTTGATAACGATTGATCGTTTATTGATCTTCAGAAAAAGATCGATACTTTATCGGCGTTGTATCGATGTTGACATCTACACTGAAAGAAAAGTTGTTAACGTCACTAAATTGTTCGACTTAATTAAATCTCTTCGATTTATGTATTTATGTATTTAACTTAAATGCATAAAATATTTGGACTTCAGTTTAAGCATTTATATATGTAATTTAAACACATAAATAATTGAAATGAAGAAATTTAATCAAGTTAACTTTTTTCTCAGTATATAAATGTATACAAATTGATTTGATATATGTACAGAAGATTTCGTATAAGTATCGATCAATTATTGGTGATTGTGATCTATATTTGGATCACATTCAAGTCGAGTCGATATATGGAGATATCGATTCGATTTCAGTATGATAAATTGAGTGATGATTAAATCGCCGACATCTACGTAATACAATATTTTCCACATATCGTGATAAAATTTTTGAAATATCAAATTGATTATTCATTTGTATGTAATCTCAACTTGATTTTAATATGATGTTCACCAGATTCTTCATCGACTTGTGAACCCGGATTGCTCGTTCTCTCACCGTATTTGTTACGGCAACTGGCGCAGCCAAGCTCACGATATATATCCGTTCTACGGTTTCATTGTTCAGCTTGCGAAACTCTCGAATATACCATTAGTGAATCGTCGAGTAACGAAGGGAAATTCAACGGGCGTTTCCCGAGCGAATTCGTCGAAATGCCGGTCATGTATCATTCATGAGGCCGACCGCATCGAGGCGCGGTAGGTAGTTTCGTTATTACATTTAGTCCGCGGCAAAAAATGAAGGGGAAAAAAAAATAAAAAGAAGAGAAGAGTAACCGCGCTGAAAAACGTTCTTCAACATCTGTCCTCCTGTTGCGTGTCCACGCGACGCGCCTTTAATTTCCGGAGAGCACCTAAAGACTTGACGTACTCTTACAATTTCGCACGCGCGGAAAATAGACGAGAAATGTTTCTCGGACTGAGACAAGGTCGTTTTCCGTCTACGAAGCGAGCGAGCGAGATCAAAGTGACGCTTTAGACGCTTATCGCGCGAAGGAGGGAAATGAGGGAAAGTCATTTCGCATTACATTCAAATGAATCGGTCATTTGAAGAAACAATATAAGTCAAAAAATTTCACTTTAGAAAAATTGAAAGAAACTATCAGTCTTATAATATATTTGCTAAAAGTAATATATGTAAAAAATGACTTATTATCTCATGCATTAAGTGAATGGAATCACTTTTAAAATTTATTTTTCTAAATAGAAAACTAAATAATTTTGAAAATTTTGGCTTACATTATTTCTCTATGAAATAAACTTTCGTACATATAAAATAATATTTTTTTTTAAATTCTGTCTTTGGTAAGAGAAAGTTGTTAAATGCGTACCTCTTAAGCTATTTTTTACTATATTTCACACTTGGTGCACTTTCAAATCAAAGTTTGTAGTTTGATATTTCAGTCATCTCCGAGGTCTATCCGGAAAGTATCCTACCTATGAATATACCTTTGTATCTAGGTCCTATTGTAGAAAACAGGGTATTCAGTATGGAAGTAGAACATTCATGAGTGCCACTAACAAGCGGCAAAGTCCAGCTGATCTTTAGTTGATAATAATATGCAGTTGTCTAAACTCGTGAGCGTCGCATTTCGTAGCGACCAAACAAAATTCGTTCCATGGATTCTGATAGAAAATTAGAAAAATTATCAAATGGAAGCCGCTCAGGACAACTTACAATTAATCAAAAACAATCCTAAAATATTCAAAGAGGTCATTACCGGCGATGTAAAAGATTTAAAGAGGATGTAAAACAAAATGCGAGGAGGAAAACTGACATAGAAAAGTCGCTTAAAGTGTACAGTCTTTTAAATCGTATCGTCTTCGAAAATATCGAATTTATGAATCAAAGAAATTAAAAATATAAGGAACCATTGACTAATATTTATTTCATTGATTAATAATTTATCGAAAAAGCGATCAAATATTTAATAATTAATAAATAACAAATTTAAAAGTAAGAAATAAAATCGGCTTGAATTTATTTTTATAATTGACAAATTATTCATTAGCATTTACTAGTTTTATTATTATCACTTACCAATTTTACATTAGTATCATTTCTTTATAGTAAAATTTGTAATGATATGAATTAGAAAACTGGATAAAGTTAATAAAAAGATTTAATTTTTATAATAATTGTAAATATGTATAGTATACAATGAATGTAAATATTCTGCAACAAGCCTTCTTTTATGAAAATATAACAATTCAAAATAAAATTGCAAAATTACGTTATTATAGGCTATATAAAATTTGATGAAAAATTTACGTCAGATATACCTGATTTTCTGAAATGCTAATAGCATGCACAAAACAAAATAAAACTTATATACAAATTGAAATGAGAACGCCTTGTACGGTCACGCTGGATTTTAGTGCTTTTTATAAATTTTACTTGTGTGATTTTTATATACCTTTTTTCAAATTCAACCGACTTCGCGCCGAAATTTTTCCGGTCATAACGCAGCTATAAGTTAAACATTTCGGCGGAAAAATTTCGGCGCGTAGTCGGTTGAATTTGAAAAAAGGTATATAAAAATCACACAAGTAAAATTTATAAAAAGCACTAAGATCCAGCGTGACCGTACAAGGCGTTCTCATTTCAATTTGTATATATTACATTAACGGTCGAATATCTCCAAAATAAAACTTGTTGAATTTTTTTTCTATATTACTGATTTCTTTACTTTTTATTTTTGTCACTGAATATTGCTTATAAGAAGTAAAAATGTAAAATATTGAAAAAGTACGCTTTAGGAGACCGATACGCATTCAACAATTATACGCATTTTCTCTAATTCTGTAACTGTAATGACTGCTTCTTCTAAGAATGTTATAAAATAACAGGTTGTATCCTAACAAAGATACTTATTTTTGAAAAATGTATACAATTTATAAAACAGAAAAATCAAACTCGTAATACTGAATTCCAGTATGCTAAAGTGATTCATTATTGAATGTATTTTTACAGAATATAATGTAAGGAAAACACAGTCACTGGCTCAATCTCATGTGAATGACAGTCTTGTAAACCTAGCATCTAAAAAAGAAATGCTTTTTTTAACTAATGTGGTTATTGCGGGAACTTGTGTATCTAACTCCTCTCATTCTGAATCCCCAAATATCTCAATTGCAAGAAAAATTGACTTACGTTGTTTTTCAGATGACCGATTCAAATAAAGCGATTAATTATCGCGCTCTGCTTTGACGGTTCGATAAAGACTATCAGTGCTCAGGGCTGTGGTATTTTCAGGAGAATCCATAAAAGAATACAAGAAATATAAGCGATAAAGGTGGCATTGAAGCAAAAGCGATTATACGAAAAGATTTCACAGCCGTATTTCGTCCAAGGTAGATCCGCGACTGGGTCATCGACGGAGTCAACATCGTTTTCTTCGTGCGTTCATTAGACCCCCTGAAGAAGCCCCTAGAAGACTAAACGCACGTCGCTTTGTATCCGAGCACGACATCGGACGTTTTGCTGCAGGATGGACGATCGAAGTGATGCACGGAGTTGTTCCTCTCTCGTATCATGCTGCATTTCACCAGGCTGTCCTGCCTGCTGTTGTCGATCACGTTACTGTTGCTGCCGCGCAAATCCCTGCGCGACGACGATTTCCCAAGAGTCTCGATTTTGTCGACATTACTGACGCTCAATCGCTTGTCCGTTTGCAAGGAATTCCTGCTGTCCGGCTGTTCCTCGTCCCTCTCTATGAAGTTGCACATGCTGACGCGTCTCTCCCGCAGCAGGGACTTGCCGGGTGGAAACGTAGGCCTCGCCAGCACGTCCATTCTGTCGAAGTGACAGATGCTGTTGACGCGCTCGCGCTGCAGCGGTCTCCCCAGAACGTCCATCCGGTCAAAGTGGCAGATACTCATGCCGCGGTCACGCTGCAACGTCGGCCTCGCCAGGACGTCCATCCGATCGAAGTGGCAGATGCTCATGCCGCGGTCCCTCTGCAACGGCCTGGCGAGGACGTCCGTCCTGTCGAAGTGACAGATACTCATGCCGCGTTCGCGCTGCAGCGTCGGCCT
>QKQZ01021516.1:0-34919 GCA_003595255.1 Solenopsis fugax
TATCAAAAATAAAAAGAAAAAACTTTAAGGGCAGAAACTTAAAGACAGAAACTAATATTAGTTAAATTTTATACGGACTGTTTTCTAGTTATTTCTCACTAATACAGATGTTTTATAGTTTACTTCTTCCTGTACATTGTTATAAATTTAATGATTTCAAATCATTCTCTCGACCTACTATTATCTTATGAGCATGATATTTAGACTATGTATTTTTTAATTTTTNCTATGTATTTTTTAATTTTTGCAATACAAGTTTTAAAATATTAATTAGAATGAAAGTGACAAGATGAAAAATCGAGCTGTCTCACGAATAGAAGTACGACAAACTACGGACTCGAAAATAAGTGTGGCGAGCTAGAGTTAAGAAATCATATCCTAAAATAGGTAACTTTGATACTGATGAGGTACCATCATAGTACAATACTTTTTGAATTTTTCCAATGAATTTTTTTATCCCTAAGAAAAAAACCGAAAAAATCCGCGGAAAAATTGAAAAAAAAAAAACGGATTTTTTCCCAAACCTTTAAAACTATATTTAAATCTTTATTATTAATTAAATGTCTCTTTATTTTCTTTTATTAATTAATTTTTTATTGAAATTAACTTATATCTTGTTTAAATACTAATTTAAATCTTTATTATTAATTAATTATTTCTTTATTTTATTCTTTTGTTAATTAATTCTTCATTGCAATTAATTTATAAATTATATTTAAATATTAATTTAAAAGACTTAAATTAAATTTTGTTTTCCGAAATAAGATATACTTTTATTTCTTCTGTCGCATAACGAAATAAATTCAAACAATTCTGTAGATTCGATTTATTTTCCATAACACATTTCAAGTATAACGATGTCATTAACAATCATGCCTATTGTAAGCCTTATTAGCCAATTGTGTTTAAATCTTCCGTCGTCTACAATAACGTCTGCGTCTTAAAAGGAATATTACACAGAGCAGGAGTCAAAGTGTGGCCGTCATCCAGATAATTGGAAATGTAAAGTAAAATAGACGGAGCTTCAAGCGATCAAATTTTGCAATTTTCTACAAACATTTCTGGGATGTCTTTACATAACAAAACATACGGAACGAATCTGCGCCTACTTATATCTAAATTATACGTGCTACTTTGCTTATTTACAATTAATGGTCCAATAAAAATATGTATGTATCTTATTTACTTTTTTGATTTTTTGCAGGTCATAACACGCATGTGAATTCATTGAACTTAACGCATTCGTTTGATCTAAAAAATAGTATAAACAATATATAATTATTGTTCTTTCATTTTATGCATTGTATTTATCACGAATTATCTTCTCCCCGAATTTGCAAATATAATAAACATTACACATGTTTTATAGGAAGCGCGCACTTGAAAATGAAAACACGTACTTGTATTTCTTTGTGCCTACTGTCTTTTATTAAAATTTACTAACTACAACTTCACTTACCAATGCCCAAAAATTTCAACATACCGACGTGCCAAGATGTATGATAACGCGATAAAAGACTAATATAATACATCTACATGGTTGAACTAAGATCATTGATCAACCGCGCTGCCGTGAACTCGTCGGCCAACCTCATCTTCGTGAAAAGAAACATATATGTGTCGCAAAAAGATCAAGAGCTTCCTACTTGGACGCGGTTAGTAACGATAATGATCTGGCGATTGACCGAAACGGCCGGGACTTAGTCTATCATCAGTTCAAAGTGCACCGAGCCACTTCTTTCAAATCTGTCGTGGATAATGTTGTGCGCCCATGCTTTGCACTCGATATTAATGAGCACGCCGCCTGCAACAAAACAAACAAATGTTAATTACCTCATTCCTATATATATTAATGATAATTATATAGATTAATGATTTCTCAGATCTGTAAATTTCATTGGATTAACTTTGAATTAACAACGTTTTGGAATGTTGCTCTTTATTGGGATTTTAACTTGTATCCAATATGGCTGCCTCAATAAGGATATTCCACGTCAATGTTCACACTACACACTCAAATATGAGTTAAAATCCCAATAGACACAGTAGTAAGCAAAATTTCTATAATTCTTAGATTGATCCTTAGATTCTTAGATGTATATGGATAAAATAATTATTATACTAATAAAATAAATGTTTTCTACTTCGAATCTTGTTAATATATTGAAGGCAAAATAAAAGTATATTCATACGCATAGGCCTTTTGAAGTGCACAGCTACAAGAGGACTTTGATAGCCTGGAGTGTTATTGTATGGGAAGTAGTAGCCAGGAAAACCACGGCGTGGTATATACTCAATCGGACCCATGTTCTCCACATCGGCAGGGTTTTCACCTTCACAGGATACCCAGACGGTGTTCAGTCTGTTCATTCCCTCTTTTTGATAGCTCCTGATATATACCTTAAGATCCTCTGACATCAAAGTCGGCAAATTTTGGATATCATTATAAAATTTCGGTTCCCATCCAACAATCTGTAATAAATTTAAAATATGATTTTATTAAATCAACGTCTTTTTAAAGAATTATGAATCCAGTTGTTTTGATTGCTATATTGAAACTTGTATAGTACATCTTCAAAAAATATTAAAAGATAATCTTTTAAATTCTTAAAAATTTATTTTTTAGCGTAGAAGATCGACCAGAGAAAGCCAAGAAAAATAAATTAAAAAATTTCAAATTCTATAAATCGATTATTTAAAACATTTTTAATTACTTTCAACCGATAATACAATTATGAAAGAGAAAATGTTTATAACAAATAAAACTAACGATTTAAGATTCCATTTTCATTCTGATAAACAGTCTCGATTTAAAAGAATACCAAAAGTTCTATAAAAGTTTAGTGCACCACAAAAAAGTGTATATAAACCTTATTCAATTTCAAGAAGATGCAAGGTGAAGCTCTGATGAAGCCATATAACCTTTCCGGAGTGCATTCTCCCCAAGTGGACATGTTTTCAATGCAAACTGAAGGTTCACCTGATGGTGGAGGATTATCGTAATCGCAGCTTCTGTAATTGCTCATAGTATTAGACGGACTTCGATATTCTGTATCGTATAGAAAATATGTTTTAAAAATTGTATGTTAATTTCGTGCCCGTTAGTTAATCATATTTGATTCAACATGCAATTAGCAATGTGTTTCTTCAAAATAAGTGCTCCTTTAGGGCAATTTAAGGCATTTACTTACAATCAGTATTCCCTTTTATAATAAAGGTTGTGCTTTATTCAAATGTTTATCTTACCTTCTAAGAATTTATTCAACTCTCTAACCCAGGGAAGATAACTACCCTCATCGCTGTCATTGTACCAAATCAAAGTACTTTCGATGTCAAGAGGCACAGGTCTAAAACTAAGAAATGGATTGCTGCCATTCTGCGAATTATTTAGCTGTCCCTTCGGCGCGTTTGGATCCAACGTCTGATGGATCACAGCATGCGACGCACCGAAAAAGCCGGGCTGGACGGTATAGAAAATTACGAAGAACTGCAAAATCTTTGTTGAAAATATATTTGCTTGTATAAGTCACGATATCATCAAATGAAAAATGCATATATCTTGCACAAAAATTAAAATAGCAAGTTCTTTCAGAGCGCATTTTAAAAATCAACGTAAGGACTAAATATTTTTTAAACATTGCTATTTAATTTCAAAATGGCGGATTTAATATGACGGACTAAAATGTAATCTTTTTTATATTTGAATGAAATTCATATCCCAGTTTAGAGCCGCTGATTATAAATATGTCATCTAAATTTCAATATTTAAATGGCCGATTCAATATGGCGGACAAAATATAAAATTTTCTTGTTTTTTTAAATAAAACTTATATTGCAGGAGTTTTCCGAATCGATAAATTACAAATCTGTAGTCGACAAATTTAAGAATTCAGAAATAGTTGACCAAATATAAATAAAAAGATGATCGAATCAGTTCTATTCATATTTTATGGAATTTTTAAAAGCACGAAATGGGATAGTGGAATCCTACACGCTGTGCATAAAATGTTCATATATACATGAAATATATAGAACAAAACGTTCAATTGATAAGAAGCATGAAAACAACCGATGAAAAGTAGTCATGAAAATAATTAATAAGAAGTAGTCGAAAAAACAACTGATTAAAAGTAATCGTGAAAACAACTGATAAGAAGTATCTATGAAAAGAATTGATTTCATTCAGCAATCTCCAAAACTCCTGGAACACGAGTTTCATTCAAATTTAAGAAATTTTATAATTTAGTCCACCATATTAGATCAGTCATTTTGAAATTTTGATTACAAATTCATAATCAGCGACTATAAAAACCTCTAGTAAAACAATTAGATGCTAATTATTCCTAGAAAAAAGTCAGGCACGAAAGGGTTAAGTATAATGATACTGCTGCAAAAAGTTTTGATATTCTAGCAATCAACTTAAACGTCCAGTATAAATTTTTCAATGGTACAACATACTTAATTTCAGATCTGTATTTTAACAAAATTATCTATTCCATATAATATCAATATATAATATATAGTGGTATAATATTTAAATATGCTAAAAAGAGTTTTAATATAAAACAAAATGTATTATATAGGTTATTAAAAAAGACAAAAATATCAAGAGGTCATGTTCCATCATCATTCCGTTTGCCTCACTTTGGTTTGTCTACTTAGCTTTAGTTTCGTTACGTAAGCATATACATCTACTCTAAGTAAATTGCTATATAAATTCAATATAAATTCAATGCTGGTAATTATATCGCGATTAATTAAAAAATATAATCATTGTAATAAGCTTTATAAGGTATACTTGATGTTTTACTGATTGAAACGTTAGTCTAGTACATATTTATTTGATATATATCTGATATATTACCGGATAAATCATTTAACCCTCCTAAATTTGCATTAAAATTACATAATTTACATAACTTACCAAAAAGTGAATAATCCATTTGTTACAATAGAGAACGATTTTTATCGTTGACAAAGTTATGTATCAGTTGAATTGTGCAAAATATCGGAGATTAAAATACCACCGGATTAACCAACAATAAAATTTTATGGACTATGTTATATGACAGTATCACGTATTTTAATTGATAAACGTTACAGATAAACACAAATCACTGTACACGCGTTCTAAAATATAGTCTTGTACAGAACAACTTTCGGACGACTTATGTTTTGTAAATAAACGTGCTATTCGAGATTATTTCTCCCTCCAACTTTGTACGTCTGGTCATTAATCTTAGTACGGGTCAGATGAAATGTAATGAAAGTAATCTGATCGGATCGAGGAAAACGAAAACGGAAAAATTACATAAACAGTGTTATTTGCGCGGGAATTTTAACGAATGTAATTTAACAATCCCACGAATGTCTGGTTCTAACAAACGCAATTTGGCTAACGAATAGATTTAAGATTATAAAGATGTTAGAGCGCTTTTTCATCAGTCTATTTTTATTGTTCATTGAACACAAAACAAGGACGAAATAATAAAAGTAAAACTGCGCTAACGATTTATACTGCAAAAAAAAATGTTGACTTGACTAAATTTTTTAATTTTATTAAATTTCTTCAGTTCAAGCATGTATGCATTTAAGTATTTTTATATTTAAATTAAATGCTTAAATTGAAATTTAAGTATTTTATGTATTTAAGTTAAATTTTCTTCAAATATCTTAGAGTGAAAAATCATTTGAAAAATTTTATAAGCTCAATTTTCACTCTACAGAAGTGAATTTTAACTCCCATTATATTAAGAAAAAAAATTGTTAAATTGACTAAATTTTTTAACGTGATTAAACATATAGACTTAATCAAATTGATAAAAAAGTTAATTAATATAGCATAGGTAGCATTAATCACATGACGCACAATTATAACTTGTTAAAGATTTATTAATCATCGATGATGATAAATAATTATAGTAAATCTAGACATATCTAGAGAATTTAAGATCATCGATCATCCGCGCTGACATGACAATTCATCGGCCAAGCTCATCTTCATGAAAAGAAACATATGTGACGAAAAGCTCAAGAAATCTAACTGGAATGATCGCTCTTAACTAAAAGAGAACCTCTCTCTCTCTCTCTCTCTCTCTCTCTCTCTCTCTCTTTCGCGTACAAATTTTGCGAACGATCGACTAGTCGTCAATGGTCAAGATCACTGCCCGTGACACAACCCTAGCAGAAAAGATCCGTCCGGTTTTTATGCGGAATTGTTCATTTCACCTTTCTTCCCTAGTTTGATTTTGTGCTTATAGTTGACTACTCCGTTGAGTTCATTTTTTCATTTATGCTGCTTTTCCCTTGTGTTCATTTTTTCTCTTTTTAATTTTTCTGTCTTTCTTTCCCTCCATCTTTCTTTTTCTTTCGTCTTTTTTTTTCTTTCTGTTTCTTCTCTTGGCGATTAACATGATAGATGGATAACGCTGTTATAATCGTTGCAAGTACGATGAAGACAATGAGCTGATAAAGTGATGACAGTACGAAGAAATAAGACTAATCCGGAGCGATATCATGGGGCATAGAAAAAAACCGAATGGTACATCATGTGATCGCGGTCGGCAGATTAAAAAAGAAATATCTTTTTTCTGTTCTATGCTCTTAAGGTTTTCTACTTGGACGAGATTAGTGGCGATGATGATCTGGCGATTGACCGAAACGGCCGGGACTTATGTCCATCAATGTAGATTAACTTTAATCTCAGTTTAATTTACTCTTTATCTTTTTTCAATCCTTAGAACTAAAGAAAGATGAGGAGTAAGTTAAATTAAAATTAAAGTTAATCTGCGTTAGTGGAAATAGGCATTAGTCCATCATCAGTTCGAAGTGCACCGAGCCACGTCTCTCAAATCTGTCGTGGATGATGTTGTGCGCCCATGCTTTGCACTCGATATTGATGAGCACGCCGTCTGCAACAAAACCAACAAATGTTAATTATCTCATTCCTATATATTAATGATTAACGATTTCTTGGATCTGTAAATTTCCTCGGATTAACTTTGAATTGACAGCATTTTGAGAGACAAATGTTCGTTTCATAAGCACTCTGGTGAACAAAATTTCTCTGATTCTTAGATATTTAGATTGATCCTTAAATTCGTAGATGTTTAAGGATAAAATAGTTATTACGCTAATAAGAAGTTATTTTCTATTTCGAATCTTGTCAATATATTGAAGACAAAATGAAAAGTGTATTCATACATTTGGGCTTTTCGAAGAGCACAGCTACAAGAGGGCTTAGATAACCTTGGGTGTTATTGAATGGGAAGTAGTAGCCAGGAAAACCACGGCGTGGTATGTACTGAATTGCACCCATGTTCTCCACATCAGCAGGGTTTTCACCAGCACAAGACACCCATACGGTGTCCAATCTGTTCGCTTTTTCTTCTTGTCTGATATGCATCTTAAGATCCTCTGGCATCAAAGCCGGCAAATTTTTGATATCATTATAAAATTTCGGTTCCCATCCAACAATCTGTAATAAATTCAAGGTTTGATTTTATTAAATCAACGTCTTTCTAAACAATTTTGAATCCAGTCGTTTTGATCGCTATTGAAACTTGTAATAATACATCTTCAAAAAATAATAAAAGTTAATCTTTCAATAACGAAAGAAAAAGTGGCAAATACGAGTCAAGCGCGGTTGACAGTGCGCAGAGTTAATCTTTCAAATTCATAAAAATTTATTTATTTTTTAAAGAATATAAAATAATTTAATTAAAAAATTACAAATTCAATAAATCGATCATTTAAAAACATTTTTAATTACTTATTTTACTCGCTAATAGAATTATAAACGAGAAAATGCTTATAAAAAATTAAAAACTAGTGATTTATTATTCCATTTTCCTCTTGATAAATTTCGATTTAAAAGGATACCAAAAGTTCTATGTCTTTAGACACCACAAAAAAGTATATATAAACCTTATTCAATTTCAAAAAGATGCAAGGTGAGGATCTATTAAAGCCGTATTTGTTGTTCTTCGTGCATAGTCCCCAATTAGCCATTTTTACATCACAGACTTTGCCTGGTGGTGCTGGCCTACCGTAATCGCAGATCACTCTCTCGTAACTGTTCGTATCGCTCGGCGGCTTTTGATATTCTGCATTATACAGAAAATACGTTTTGAAATCTGTATATTAATTTCGTGCCAATTGGTTAACAAATGTTTGATTCAATTAGCAATGTTTTTCAAAATAACAATAAGTACTCTTTTAAAGCAATTAAGGTATTTACTCACAAACAGTATTTGCTTTTATATTAAAGACTGTATTTATTTAAGCGTTTCTCTTACCTTCTAAGAATTTATCCAACTCTCTGACCCAGGGAAGATAATTACCCTCATCTCTGTGATTGTACCAAATCAAAGTACTTTCGATGTCACTTTCAAGAGGCACAGGTCTAAAACTAAGAACTGGATTGCTGCCATTCTGCGAATTATTTAGCTGTCCCTTCGGCGCGTTTGGATCCAACGTCTGATGGATCATAGCATGCGACGCACCGAAAA
Organism: Solenopsis fugax; assembly: GCA_003595255.1. Taxonomy (NCBI): domain Eukaryota; kingdom Metazoa; phylum Arthropoda; class Insecta; order Hymenoptera; family Formicidae; genus Solenopsis; species Solenopsis fugax. The sequence goes on from QKQZ01021516.1 coordinate 8,511, forward strand.
AGCCGGGCTGAACGGCATAGAAAATTACGAAAAACTGCACAATTTTAGCTGAAAATATATTTGCTTGTATGTCACGATATCATTGAATTTATGGATTTATAATGCGAAAAGAGAAATGGCCTTTTCCAAAGCTTAATATGGAAATAACAGAAATATTCTTTTAAGATATAATTTAAATGTCTACTTACTAATGTTATTCAATATTCATTTTTTTATTTAGTTATTAATTATAAGTAATCAAGTTATCGACAGTTTATTTATCAATATTTATTGATGTTATTAACAAACTGAAATGTATCTAAAAACAAATAGACTAACTCTGTTCGAAAATAAGCAATTAATATCCCGAGATTTCTCGGCTCTCTAAGCTAAATTCAAAGTGTAGCCACGTAATGTTCTCAGTAGCCAATACCCCCTTCTCCTATATCATAAATTATTTTTGAGCATAAATCATGGAATTAACAGTTCAGGAACAGAGAGATTGTGAAAAAGAGGTTAAAAACTTTTTTAATTCCAGAGAACTTGACTTTTGCAAAAACGGTAGTAAGTTGTTTCCTATTGAGACAAATAAAGTTATTGCATTTGAGAAGTAATTATATGAATGAAGTTTAGGGCAAGAAAACAAGAAAATATTCTATTAAGTAAATCAAATAATAATATTTCGGAATTTTGATATCAAAATAAATATTTATTTTATGAAACATTGTTTTTTTTATCAAATATCGAAATATTATTTCACCAAGAATCCCTAAAAAATTATTTTATTCTTTTGCTCTTAATGAAAAATTTCATTATTTCATTTGTTTATTGTCCCGCAACCCTGCAAATGAGTTATAAGGATTTATAATGCGGTGTAATGCAAGTAGGCCTCCCTAAAAGTGATCAAGGCCGGTATTCATAGTCCGTTCTTATATTTAAGATCGTCTTAAGTATCATCTTAAGACGCCATCAACCAATCAGAGAGCCGTATCAGCGTCTTAAGACATTACTTAAGATGATCTTGAAATAAGAATTGACTATGAATACTGGCCCAAGAGACGCGGTAGTCTCGTGCTAAATGAACGCCAGCGAGAGAGCTCCGCATTACTCGATTCGCACATGTGCACGCCGTCGATTAATGCCCCCACTCGGGTTGTTGACCGCGCACGGTCCCGTTAGATAGGCGCTACGCCGCGTACGGTCTGGGCCGCCTCCCCACTCTCCTAATACCCGAGGCGCATGTGCACGCCGTCGGTCAACGGGTTGTTGATCGCGCAAGGTCAGGTGCCACACCGTGCACCGTCAAGGCCGCCCCTCCCCACTCTCCTCATGGGCCCGTGACGACTGCGCCACCGCTACCTCCACCGCTACACTGCGGTACTACGGTCAGCTGTTGGCGCTGTTGCTGCCGCCATGTTTCCCGTTACTTCGCCGATGATCGAACGCTACGCGTATTTCGAGATCGAATTATGCGGAAATACGATGGTCGTGTGCCGAATACAGTGGTGCACAGTAACGTTTTAATACGTGAATGACTGTGGCGTATCTAGAAGTGATCGTACTCTTTTGTGAAGTGCGGCATCATGTGCCTATCGTGAGTGTCGTGTCGCTTAATGTTTTCACGCGCGCGTATGCCCTCGAACACTTCGAAAGGATGCTTTATCCTTGCAATAGAGTCATTTCATTTGTGTCCGTTGTGTTAGGTAAATATTTATTCAAACGGCTCTCGCCGCTATCTCGGGCTATCTATGTCGCAATGCATCACGTAACGTTCGTGTCGATCACTCTCATACCGAGAGACTCTCCTTGTCGCACTATGTTTATTTTTGATCCGCTGCTAGTCGGATACTTTACGCATTTTTCAAGTGTAAATTGTAAATAGATGCAATCTCTAAAGTGGTAAATGTGGAAGCGTTTTAACAATAAGTCACAAAACAACGTGATGCGTTGGTAACATATGTATATGCTTCTTTATGCGTTCCGTTAATATCTGTTGCGTTGCGATAAGTTACATTCTCGCGCGTGTTTCGCGTTTTATTCGCGTTCGTGATATATTACCCGCGTTATGACGGGAGTACCAAAAAAATTATCGGGCGGTCTAATTAATGTGCGGTTCGAAGTCAGCATCGAAAAGTCAACGGAATTTCGAAAAGACGATATCCGTGGAGCAATTCGAGGGGGTGAGCCGGTGAGTGTCTTATTTTATTAACTCTTTACATGCTTCCTGCGATCGTATTTTCACAGTTGAATAAAAATAATAAAAAGCATTTCTATATATCCACGTTTGACAAAATTTATAAAATATAATATACAATATTTATGTGTTATTCTGTAAATAATTATTACGAAAATTCTTCATGAATAATTCATTTTTATTATATTTTCAGAATCAACAGGAAAGGAAATACAGCAGCAGCAACAGTAACAACTGATAAGTGAGTAAATTGAGCAATTTGTTTAAATAGAGCAGTTTCCTATTATTATTCAATTATCTCTTTGTTCAAAAATAAATTTGGTTACTGCCAGTAAAAGTAATGTAATTGGCAGAAATGAAAATTACTGGCGTTTTATTTCTTCCAATAAAACCACTAGATGATCGATATGATCCCAAATGATCTGAATTGTCTGAAAGATCAGAAAAATTATTTTCAGATTAAAAGTTGCATTTCAATGTTACCACAAGCTTGTAATTGCAGAAATCTTTTATAGCTTCCATATAATCTTACAGTATTTTAATGTAAGGTATATGTTCCTGCAATCTTTCATTACTGTATGGATTGGTATGATTCTAATTCTCACTTTTTAAAACAAATGTTTTATTGATGATTAATATTATTAAAATATGGATTATTATAATAAAATGATATGCATTATAAGTACGATTATACTTTATCGAATAATTTTAAATCAATCAATTATTATTTCATTTATCATGTAAACATACTTTTGGCTTGTCTTCATTATTTTAAACTTTTGACACAAAAAGCAAATTACACATACTTTTAAATCTAATAATTATCTTTCTGACGTATTATTTGAGGCAATTGACGGACTGTTTGAGACAAATCTAGAATATATTATACAAGTACCAAAAGAAGTGTATAATCGTGCTCGTAATGCATATCACTTTATTATAATAATCTATATTTAATAATATTAATTATTTATATGACATTTGTTATAAAAAGTGACGGCTAGAATCATAACTCATAACCGAGCACTGAAAGATTGAAGAAACATTGCATAAAGCTTACATTAAAACATTGTAATATTGTATGGAAGTTACAAAAGATTTCTGCACCGTTACTACAAGCTTGCAATAACGTTAAAATATCCGTAAATTTTAAACCTAAAAATATTTATGACTTCGGACTATTTGAGATCGTCTACTGGTTTTATTGGTGGAAAAAACGAAACTCAACACAAGTAACTTTCACTTCTGCCAACTGCATTATTTTTACTAGTAAAGACCAAACCCATTTTCGAATAGACTATAAAACACTTTGGAACATTCTATTATGAATAAAAGCTATTTATCTTGTGTAAGCTATACAAATACACAATTTAATTTATGATTAAAATAATACACAAAGATTAAACATTAATTTATTCAATAATAAATTAGTCATTAAAAAAATAACATAGCAATACGTCATTTATTTTTTAAACGCGACAAGTATGTATATTACACTGTGCTTGTATAAAATATATATATATATATTATAATAAGAAAATATTGAAAAATATATAATGGATAAAAATAAAATAAAAATTTAGTTAGAAATTTATTACAGATCAGAAAAAAGAATTTTATGTTAGACTATCAAAATAATTATGTAAGACGTTTAAGCGTGAGGCTACTGCTACAAAAAGTTTTGACATTTTAGCAATCAGGTCTAAACGTCCAATATAAATGTGTTAATGGTTCAACATAATTACTTTCAGATCTATATTTTAACAAAATTTTCCTTTCCGTGTAATATTAATATAGTGATGATATATAAATATGCTAAAGAGTGTTTCTATATAAAACAAAACGTACTAGCTTACATAAGTTATTGAAAAACAAAAAAATATCAAAAGATCTTCATGTTCAAATCATCATTCCGTTTGCCTCACTTTGGTTTCTTTCCTTATAGGGAAAGTATCCTCCTCCGATTTTGTTGAGCCTTTAATATGTTATAGTACAGATAAAAATGGGACACGTATTTTTTTATACGTGCCCGTTTTCATTTTTAGAGGATGAAACACTTCTTTGAAAAACATCAGTTTTTTTTTCTTTCAAAGTTTATATCGTCGAAACTATAAGAGATAGAAAAAAATGTTTTGAATGAAAGTTGAATGGCTTAAAAAGTACTTTATAATAGTGATAAAAGAAATATTTTTTTATATTTTTTTAATTTTCAAAAATCGATTAATTAATAAAAATAGCCGATTATTGTAAATCTCGACATTGATTGAAAATTGTTACTTACGGAATAATATTTCCTAAAATAACTTATTAAAAAATATTTATTCTAAAATCTCTTACCTTTAGATAAATATTTCAACATTATAAGATAGATTTAATATTTAACATTAAATGCAAATTTACATCAACAAACAATTTAGCAAAACTTTCCGTTTAAATTACAAAAAAAATGTTTGTTTCGTTTAAATTACAATAATTAAATATATGATAATTAGCATATTACATAGTTCACAAATTCAAAATTTTTTATTGTTTTGTGCATATGAAAAAATTCCTATAACAGTAATCACTGAAAATATCGCAACAAAATTTTCTCATCTAGAAAATGTCTCAGTAACTAACATCTTTTATGTATTATTATGTAATGATGCTTCGTTATGTATAACCATTGAGCATGCATATGTTTTAAAACTTTCATATCTTTCAAAGCTAGTATTAATTAAAAAATATCACGTAGCTAATTTTTTTATACATAAAAATGAAATACGAAACATGCAGTAAGAAGACATATTAAATACTTGATGTTATATTGATTGAACAAGCGTTATTCTTGTACATATTTCTCTAATTTCTGATATATTACCGCATAATTCGTTTAACCCTCCTGAGTTTGCATTAAAATTACATAATTTACATAACTTACTTACCAAGAAGTGAATAATCCATTTGTTATAATAGAGATCGATTTTTATCGTTGTTTAAGTTATGTAAGTAATAGACTAGTAATTTACTGATATCAATGCGTTGAATTGTACAAAATATCGGAGACTAAAATACTGTTACGTCCTCGCGATACTGGTACGCGCACGCGGCACTCGCGTGAAAGACTCTTTAAAGAAGAACTGTGGTGAATCGAAGGAGAATAGAGAACAGGAAATTATCGTTTTACAAGTGTTGACGGCACAAGAGCCGAACAAAAACAGCAACTCAATCCGAGCCAATGTCAAGGCGCGATCTTCCGATGTCGCGCCTTTCGTCATCAATATCTTACATATATGTATAACGAGTTACATAAGTAACGCCGTTACTCGTTACTTTTTTATAATATTTTACTTTAAACCTTTTTTTTCTTACTGCTTTAGACTGCTTTTCCGTTCCGAAATCCAGTACGGTAAAAACTTAAATTTCGGAACGCTAAAAGTCAATCATTTCAGTAACAGCAGCGCCAGCGACTAACGAGCGCCACTCTGTGTCTAAAACGTGAACTGGACAAGATTCGCTTGGCGATGATGACCACAATGACGTATCTTACATATAAAATTTTCGAGATTTGGACTTTGCGTCGCGATATCTTCGCTCGTATGGCACGGAGAGAAAAAATAAAAACACTTTTATAATGCCATTTTATCCAAGCTATCGTTTGAGACTACTCAGAACTTGATCAGTTCAGCCGTTACTGAAATTTGATAATCTCGTGTGCTTGGAAGTCGCTGACTCGCGTAAAAGAGACTTGGTCTCTCTTCGCTTCGCTTGCACTTGGCGCGAGACGCGACTGCGCCTCTTGATCAGCCACAATATCGAACCGGCAAAAATCACAGGCGCAACAATATACTACCGGATTAACCAACAGTAAAATTTTATGGGCTATGTTATATAGCAGGTTCACGTATTCTAATTGATAAACGTTACAGTGGATAAACACAAACACTATACGCGTTCTAAAATAGTCTTGTACAGAACAACTTTCGGACGACTTATGTCTTTTAGACAAACGTGCTATTCGAGATTAATTTTCCCTCTAACTTTATATGTACGTCTAGTCATTAATCTTGGTACGGGTCAGATGAAATGTAATGAAAGTAATCTGATCGGATCGAGGAAAACGAAAACGGAAAAATTACATAAACAGTGTTAAATTTGCACGGGAATTTTAACGAATGTAATTTAACAATCCCGCGAATGTTTGATTTTAACACACGCAATTGGGTACCGAATAGATTTAAGATTATAAAGATGTTAGAGCGCTTTTTCATCATTCTACCTTTATTGTTCATTGAACAACACAAAACAAGGATGAAATGATAAAAATAAAACCGCGCTAGCGGTTCACACTGAGAAAAAATTGTTACCTTGACCAAATTTTTCAACTTTATTAAATTTCTTCAGTTTAAGCATGTCTGTATTTAAGTATTTATCTATTTAAATTAAATATGTAAATACTTAAATTAAAATTTATGTATTTCATGTATTTAAGTTAATTACTCTCTCTTCAAATCACTTAGAATGAAAATTACACAAGCTCAATTTTCACTCTGTAGCACTGAATTTTCACTTTACAGGAATAAATATTTACTTTTATTACACTGAAATAAAGTTGTTAAATAGACAAAATTTTTAAATTTGATTAAACTTCTTTAGTTCAAATATTTATGTATTGAATTCAAATACATAAAACATTTGAAATTTTATTTAAGCATTTATATATTTAACTTAATACGTATATAAATACTTGAAATGAAGAAATTTAATCAAGTTGAAAAATTTAGTCAAGTTAACAACTTGAATTATCGTTTATGCAGAGGATTACTATTATGAGATTAATTTATGGCAGGACATGTACACTTGATCAAATTGATAAAGAAGTTGATATTGGCATAGGTAGCATTAATCACATGACGCCTAATAATAACTTGTTAAACATTTATCAATCATCGATGATGATAAATAATTATAGTAAATCTAGACAAATCTGGATTATGTAATTATCTTAATCAACAACAAGCTTATATTATAAAATATCGCTAGAATCTGCTTTAAAATGAAATTGTGTGAAAGACCATTTTATGACGGAAAAATAATTTTCTCATATTTAGTATAGCTGCGTATATAATATCATGGATTATTTATGTCCTCGACAAATTATCAGAAGAATGTTTATGCTTAACTACGTGTATATGAGTTATTTTAATATCTCTTTCGAGATATTCGTCTAAGATTTTTTTTATAATTTCAATATGCGTACTTTCGATGAGTGCTTTGGACATGGAAAGTTGTAAAAATGTTGATGTAAAATTGTTCAAATCAAACACGAATAATAAAAATAATCTTTTAAGAGATTATAAAATTATTTTCAACAAACCTTAACTATATTTCGAGCGGGTAATCACTCAGAAAATAAGTGTACACTGGACTGCGGACTTCAATGGACTTCATCGGACTTTTTCGTCGAAATCCATTGGTATTCATTACGATTGCTAAGAGATCTCTCTAAAGAAAAGGTCATCAAAAAAACTCTTTAGTAACTGATTAACTGATTTCAACCAAAAATTCGTTATAAAAGCCAAAAATTCTTGGTATAACATATGGAATTCATCAGATTATACCGGACTTCATTGGACTTCAAGGAATTCAATGGGGAATTTAACGGGTTCTAATAGGTTGTACACCAGAATTCAAGAGTGGTTACCCCCTCGCTATATTTATATTTTACATTTATGACATATGTGCAATTATTTCTTAAAGAAAATTAAATTTTTTGTTTTATTAATAATAATGCAATCGTAAAGATCATTATAATTATCTCTCATTTAATATTTGATAATTCAATAACAGTTACTGTTTTCTAAATATTAATAAATTATGACGTTACGTTACGTCAACGATATCCAATTCAATAAGCGTTCAATTGTGTAAGTATATGTAAATTTACATGTCGATTGACGTTTACTATACATAAAATTATTGTACTCAACTTATTAATATATATACTTATAAGTATATACTGATCATGTGAAATTTATTTCTATTTATTGTATTATAATATTGGTATATATAATTATTCCATACCATATGCAGTGAGTAAAAGTAATATTTGCAGACTCCATATTATTTGGAATAATTTTATTTAAGAAGCAGAAAAATATTATTGCAAAGTATCTATTAGAATACATTGTTTTTATTTATACTAGTACATTTAACAAAGCACATTGTAGCACAATATGTTTCTCCTTTTCGTAAAATTATCCCAAGAAAAATAGGTTGTACAAATATTTTTTACCCATTGTACATATATATAACAGCGCGAGTGAAATTACACTCTTAATTTATCATCTCAATATTATTATTTTTAGAAAAATAACAAACAAAATCGTGTTATTTCAAGAAGGATATAAAACAGAATATATTTTTATATCGTAATGGTCTTTGTCTAGAAAGAATTTTTTTATTCAAATTTTAATTTTTCCCTTAAGACTGTATGATTTTTGGTCTGGTTTTTTTTCTAGAAATTATAATATTGACGTAAATTAAGATGATAATTTTAGCGCATTATGCTGCATATATGAAACATTCAGAACGAGAATGAACTAAGTCTATAATTTATAAAATACGGAATCGTATTCTAATCAAATAAACTTTACATTTTCGTTCTAAATACTTCATGTATCTTCACTAAGATTTCGCGAAAAATTATAATAACGTTGTACATCTTTATATACAACATCTATATCACGTCCGTAAACGAATATTACTCAAAATATGTTACATATATAAAATAAGACACTGCTTAAGAACGCTGTTTATACTACACTGGCTTATCAATAATTCAACAATAAACAGTATCTAACAAGAATGCATACGCATGGCATATAATATATCGATTTTTTTAAACATATTTGCTAACGGTATCTAATTAAGTATCTTGTTAATTAAGTAATGTGTACTTCTGCTGTGTATAAAGCGCTATTGCTCGGTTATTAAAGTTAGCTTCAATCACAACACGGATGTACACATATATACATATATGTGATATATGTAAATACGGATATACCTAGTGGTATACGCAATCGTAAGTTCCTTCTTTTTGTATTTGTTTCATTTATACGATTTTTTTTAAACATTTTTTCAACATTTGCACTTGAATGATAAACGTTTACTTGTTAATCGCGTTTTATACGGAGATTCAGGAAACGAAACGTACGCACAACAGTTAGAATTAAATCGCAAAGGAAAGTCTTTTTAGTCTCGTTTTCAGTCACTTTGAAAAACAGACGTCGAGTAGTTGTAGTAAGTTTAAACACAATTAGCTTGAATTTGATGTATATGCGTTATATATCATTAAAGGCTGCTTTTCTTATTTATTATTCCTTCTTTCATTATATATATCAAATTTCTCTTACTCTCTTTTCTCTTTTTTTTAAGCACAATTATGCATATAGTGTAATTTTTCATATTTCAACAATAATTAAAAACAGATCAATCTATAATGAATAATTTACAGCCATCTTCATGTAGCATTTATGAGCATATTTTTTGGTAATAGAGTTGGTTATATAGTAATATATAAGACATACCCGATAAAAAGATGTATCTCTATATATAATCAAATACAAATATATATATAATTATATCAAATATGTTTATGTGTACGTTGTCCTTCGCTGTGTGTGAATATAAAATAATAAAAAGAATAATTAAAATATAATTAGAAAAATAACTTTAACATTGTTTTTTTTTAATAAAAAGTAAAATTGCTAGTACGTTATATAATAATTTATATATAATTACATATACGATTTTATATATTATTATATATGTACAATTATATATGAGCAATTTTTTTCACTTTTTATAAAAAAGAATGAGAAATTTGTCCTTTTAATTATTTTTCTTTTCTTTATATACAAAACACAAATTATACAGGAAATAGAAAACACGGACATTTTATATACAACTATATTTATATTTGATTATATGTAAACTCTTTTTACCGAGTAGTTCGACATTTTGTTGTCTCTTTATTCCCTTTTTTCGTCTTTTTTTTACCTCTACTCCTTTATATTTTGTTACCGCGTAATAACGTTTTTCAAATTTTAGAATGCCCATGGAAGATTATTCAAGAATCTGTGCATCTACGAATCTTCGAATGCAAGAATCCGTCTTTTAAGAATCTATTTAAAAGTTTTCTAATTTTTTATAAACTTTATAAGTTTCGAGATAATGTCTAAATCCAAAAAAAAATCAATTTATAATAGTAATGTTTTACAAATTGCAATAGCTTCTCTTTTACAAACTTCTTATTTCAGACTACCTTGAAACCATTTTTGCGCATGAGCGGGACATTAATCTCGCATGTGTGATGCGCGTGCGCGAGATTATAACTTGAGGTTAAAGATTCGTGCTGCATTCGGGCGCGTCGCTTGAAAAATAGGAGAGAAAAGGGAACGAAATATAATATTAAGAAAATAGGCGTCTCCATTTTATTTATTATTCCCTATTACTGCCAACCGATTATAGATTATAATTAGACCACGGATGTGTTTGTTCAGGTTGTCGATGACAGCCGCTATCCGGCAATCACGCAGGCATTATGCTCGTAAAAAGAAAACTTGAGAGCGCGAAGGGGAGAAAAAAATGTCATCTGGCACAGCGGCTCTCGGCTTAAAGATCGAGCGAACCCGCGATCTAATTACAATTTCCTCTAAAGCTTTAGTTTCACCAAACTTTAGGCACGCGATACGTAGGAATTAATAGATTGTGTTACAATAATTACTATAATTACTGTAGTAACATCCTTCTTGCATAGTCCGGAAAATGTCGTGTAATAGACAACTTTAAGACGTTATAAACGAGACGTACCTTTCAGAAAGTCGCAAGACATTCGATCGACATATCTAAAAACGCCTTTTTGGAAAAATCTTAAAGATGTCTACGAGAGGACGTCTTACAGACATCTTTTTAGATGCTTGCATTATTTCGAATAATGTTAGTTTTAGGAAATCTATATCTCAAGATGCACGATTGATTTAATCCTGATTTAACAAACAGGCGCTTAACGACTATCGTGAATGTATCAATCGAGAACTTATGAATAATAATAGGTTCAAGGAATTATATATGAAGAAATGATATTATAAATCTGCGAATATATATATATAATATATATATGTATATATAGATGGACCTGTGCACGTGTGGCTCGATGGGTCTGTGAATCTGTAGATCTACAGGATCTATGATCTATTTGTATTTCAAGCATGTGATGCTATACACATTCGTAGAAGCAAGGGTCTATGATACTAAATGTGTGATCAGTGAATCTATGGATTAACAGATTTACGGATTTTAAGATCTATATTTTTATATAACCGATACTTATCTACTGTAATACATATTATTCGCACAGTATAATTAACCTAATGAAACTACATAAAATACTTGTACATAAAATTTGATACATCGTTTCTTCCTCAGGTTTAAGTTCCGTCAGGAGATACTCGTATCGATAATCCAACACTCATTTTTCTCGATTTATTTCAATCATTTAGATCTTCGGAATGTATTTTCTTCTATCCAAATGTAATATCGTCTCAATGGAAAAAGAGGAAACCAATTTCTTTTTTTCAGCCACAGAACTTAACAATTTGTCGATACAGAATTGCATGAATTAATATTAAGTATTATATGATACAATATATAAATAATATGCATTCCATATCGCGCCGCATAGTTTTGACAGAACCAGTATAAATTTCCGTGTGCAATATAATGCTTTACGTTGATCGCGACTAAACGCCTATTTGTGATATATCGACAGTTCGGTTTAAGATCAATGATGCCTTTGACTTAAGTACATCCAGAAAACAATCGTTTAAATTGGAATTAAGTTTTTACGGAGGGCTACCACGATCAGTATTACTATTAATGCATCAACAATTTTAATGCTTTAGCTATCGATATATTATATATCATTAATATAACATATTTATATTATATTAGTATACGCTCAATGTACATTTTTCGTACTATCACTATTAAAAATGTAGTAATTACTGATCGCGAGTGCTCTTTGAAAATTGTTCTCTTTAAGTGTAGATTTTTAAATTCCCTTCCAGTAATTTTACAACGGTTTCCGCGGAATCTTATTCATTAAGTACTAAACGCATGAGAGTTCCTTTGTATTACAATGTATCTTGTCAATGCCAACCTGACAGTGTTGCAATACCTTTTTCTACATGCTTAACAACTAAAATATTTTTCAAATCGCAAATTAAATATTAATTAGCAAAATCAATAGATCCTTGGACTTACAGATTACTGTATTTGCAAATTTTTCGTATTCGTAAATTTTTTAAATTTGAATTCTTAGGTCCACGCACAGATCTTTAGACCTGTAGATTCTTGTTGATTCTTGCTGTTGATTTATAGATTCCTGAGTATATAGATTTTTGCCCTCATATATCCTCAGATAAGAAGATTCTTGGGCCCATAGAGTCTTAGATGTACAGATCGTTGATATCACATAAATCTTTGAATTCATAAATTCTTTAAGTTTATATATCATGATCTGCATTTCTATATTTCATGCATCTTAACGTATCTTTATTATTTTCATATATCTCCGTATCTTAATGCACGCACATAAACTCGGATCTACAGAGCCTTGGACTTTTCACGTCACAATATCCAATTTAAATGGATATATTCTTGATCGAATCTAATTTTTATAATTAAGTTGAGTTCAATAAATTTCTAAATATACAATCAATGAAATTAAAATGTTTTAAAAGTTAAAAATTTTTCTTAATTCAAAATTTTATATTTCTAGTACTTTTAGTATTTGTCATTTTTTTCTATAAAAACTCTTTTAAACTATAGATCTTTGAACTCATCATGGCTTAATAAATTAATAAAAAATTAACAGATACAACGATTATGACATGGCAAACATGTTGTAAATGTATTACTTTAAATCATTATTACAATTCCCTTCATTTTTATTATGTCATTTGTGAATTAAAAATATAATTCTCTTATAGTCCAAGACATTAAAAGAACTTACGAGTCCAAATCCGTAAATCCGAGGCATTTATGAGCTCAAAAATCATTAGATTCAACAATCTGCGAATCCGAGTGTCTCTGCATGCAAGAATCCATAGATGCATAGATTCCAGTATTTTTATCGTATGAAAAATGCATTATATAGAATCATAGATCATCATACACATTCAACATATTATTGGGTGGCAATAACTATCGATCGCCTCTTTAATATCCGTATCTTTGCTTATACTCTTTCATCATACTCCATAGCAGATTTCAATATAATAACACTTAATTTTAAATCTCAATTGAAAATATCCGGAACAAAGGAATACAAGTAACAATTATCAATCACAAGACAACAATACGAATATCATTCGATAATTTTTATAACCATATACACAGAATTCCGCGTTGTGATGTGACTTCATCATGTCGCAAGCGTAACATGTCGAGACGATTTTAATAACGCCTTCCTTATTAAAAACCCGACGACCTAAACACTTTAGTATATTCTGAAATTCGATATTTCAAAAATAAAATTTTTTAGCAATTTTTTCCCATTTTTATAAACATTTTAACTTACCAATAATTTTGAACAAATTTCGGACATAGCAACCTCCTATATAACTTGTAACTTTATTCAACATTTCGATTTATATCGATGACAGTTTCTTGCGTGGTTTGTATTTTCTTTTGAAACATTACACTATTAACATCACTCAAAGTTTTAAATAATGTTACAAGCTGTTACTTAATAGTGATTGATAGTCCAACTGAACCTAGCGCGTACTTGTATTCCTTTGTGCCTGTCTTTTATTAAAATTCACCAAGTACCACTTCTCTTACCAATGCCCAAAAATTTCAACATACCGACATGCCAAGATGTATCGTAACGCGATGGGCAAAACACACTAATATAATACATCTACATTGGCTGAACTAAGATCATCGATCATCCGCGCTACCGTGACAACTCATCGGCCGAGCTCATCTTCGTGAAAAGAAACATGTGTGACGAAAAGCTCAAGAGATCTAACTGGAACGGTCGGTGGGCTCTTAACTAAGGGAGAACCTCTCTCTCTCTCTCTTTCGCGCGCGAATTAAGTTTTGCGAACGATCGACTAGCCGTCGATGGTCGAGATCACTCCCCGTGACACAACCCTGGCAGAAATAAGAGAAGATACCGTCCGGTTTTTGTGCGAGATTGTTCATTTCACCTTTCTTCCTTCCCGTTTGGTTTTGTGCATCTCGATTGTAGTTGACTGCTCCGTTGAGTTCATTTTTTCATTTATGCTGTTTTTTTCTTTTGTTCATCTTTTCTCTTCTTAATTTTTCTGTCTCTTCCCCTCCATCTTTCTTTCTCTTTCGTCTTCTTTTTTCTTTCTGTTTCCTTCTCTTGGTGATTGACATGATAGATGAATAACGCTGTTATAATCGTTGTAAGTACGACGAAGACGATGAGCTGATGAAATGATGACAATGAGAAGAAGTAAGGCTAATCCGGAGCGGTATCATCGGGCAGAGAGAAAACCGGATGGTACAGGGTGTGATCGCGGTCGGCCAACGAGGCAGATTAAAAAAGAAATGTCTTCTTTCTGTTCTATTCTCTTGCGGCTTCCTACTTGGACGCGGTTATTAGCGATGATGATCTGGCGATTGACCGAAACGGTCGGGACTTAGTCCACCATCAGTTCGAAGTGCACCGAGCCACGTCTCTCAAATCTGTCGTGGATGATGTTGTGCGCCCATGCTTTGCACTCGATATTGATGAGCACGCCGTCTGCAACAAAACCAACAAATGTTAATTATCTCATCCCTATATAT
This sequence comes from Solenopsis fugax, assembly GCA_003595255.1. Lineage (NCBI taxonomy): Eukaryota > Metazoa > Arthropoda > Insecta > Hymenoptera > Formicidae > Solenopsis > Solenopsis fugax. The sequence continues at coordinate 23,548 of QKQZ01021516.1, forward strand.
TAATGGTTAACGATTTCTTGGATCTGTAAATTTCCTCGGATTAACTTTGAATTGACAGCATTTTGAGAGACAAATGTTCGTTTCATAAGCACCCTGGTGAACAAAATTTCTCTGATTCTTAGATATTTAGATTGATCCTTAAATTCGTAGATGTTTAAGGATAAAATAGTTATTATGCTAATAAGAAGTTATTTTCTATTTCGAATCTTGTCAATATATTCAAGACAAAATGAAAAGTATATTCATACATTTGGGCTTTTCGAAGAACACAGCTACAAGAGGGCTTAGGTAGCCTTGGGTGTTCTTGAATGGGAAATAGTAGCCAGGAAAACCACGGCGTGGTATGTATTGAATTGCACCCATGTTCTCCACATCGGCAGGATTTTCACCAGCACAAGACACCCATACGGTGTCCAATCTGTTCGCTTTTTCTTCTTGTCTGATATGCTCCTTAAGATCCGCTGGCATCAAAGTCGGCAAATTTTTGGTATCATTATAAAATTTCGGTTCCCATCCAAAAATCTGTAATAAATTTAAGGTATGATTTTATTTAATCAACATCTTTCTAAAGAATAATGTATCCCATCATTTTGATCGCTATTGAAACTTGAAATAGTAAATTTTTAAAAAGATAATCTTTTAAATTCTTAAAAATTCATTTTTTTAGCATAGAAGATTAGAAAAATCCAAGACTGTAAAATAAACTAATAAGAAAATTTTCAATTCGATAAATTGATCATTTAAAAACATTTTTAATTGCTTATTTCACTAGCTAATAGAATTATATAAGAGAAAATGCTTATAAAAAATAAAACTAGCGATTTGCTATTCCATTTTCATCCTGACAAATGCAATCTCGATTTAAAAGGATACCAAAAGTTCTATAAAAGTTTAGTGCACCACAAAAAAGTGTATATAAACCTTATTCAGTTTCAAGAAGATGCAAGGTGCGGATCTGCTGAAGCCGTATTTGTTATCCTTCGTGCATTGTCCCCAAGTAGCCATGTTTACATCACAGACTTTGCCTGGTGGTGCTGGCCTACCGTAGTCGCAGATCACTCTCTCATAATTATTCGCACCGCTCGGCGGCTTTTGATATTCTGTATTGTACAGAAAATACGTTTTGAAAATATCAGTTTTGTACAAGTTAGTTAAGAAATATTTGATTCAATATGCAATTAGCAATGTGTTTCTTCAAAATAAGTGCTCTTTGAGAACAATTTAGAGTATTTATTCACAAACAGTATTTGCTTTTATATTGAAGATTGTGCTTTATTTAAGTGTTTCTCTTACCTTCCAAGAATCTATCCAACTCCCTGGTCCAGTGAAGATAATTACCCTCGTCGCTGGCTTTGTACCAAATCAAAGTACTTTCGACGTTGCGTTCAGGAGGCATAGGCCTAAAACCGAGACCCGGATTGCTGCCAATCAGCGAATTATCTAGCTGCCACTTCGGCGCGTTCGGATCCAACGTCTGATAGAACACAGCGAGCATCGCACCGAAGAAGCCGGACAGGACGGCATAGAAAATTACGTAGAACAGCAAAATTTTAGCTGAAAATAAATTTGCTTGTATAAGTCACGATATTATTGAATTTATAGATTTATAATGCGAAAAGAGAAAACACCTTCTTTAATGTTTGATATGGAAATAACCGAGATATATTCTTTTAAAATATAATTTAAATGTTTACTTATTCATGTTATTTTATATTCAATTTTTTATTAATAATTATTAATTATAAATAATCAAATTATCGACTATTTATTTATCAATATTTCTTTATTTATATAATTAACAAATGAAATGTATCTAGAAGCAAGTAGACACTAAAACGTGTATTGACACTTTGGAACTTTATATTGTGAATAAATGCTATTTATTTATTTTTTTGTATAATGTTAAATAAGTACACACAATTTAATTTATGATCAAAATAATACATAAGAATTATTCATTAATTTATTCAACAATAAATTAATCATTAAAAAATTAACCTAGCAATACGTAATTTATTTTTTAAACACAGCAAGTACGTATACATATTACAATGCGCGTCAAATGGTACGTATTTTTTATCTCTGGTAAAAGCAAGGCGCTATTTGTTTCTAAGAATAGTATATGCAATAAAATTTTTATTGAACATTGAAAAAACAATTTTGCATAAGACAACTTTTCGCTTAAAATATTTGTATTTCTATTTAAAGTAAATGTAAATAATATTTTTATAAATAATACGCGTAATTGTATAAATAATATGTGACTTGTGTAAATAATATTTTTGCCTTTTTGCCTCTAGTTAAAAATTTAGGTGCTGCTAGCAGCTAAGACACTCGCGCTACCGAAGCTTTTATTTCCCTCCTGTGTATCATATAGAAAAAGTATCTCAAGGTTAGTTCTATAAATCAATCGAAACTACTCGAAACACGAAAACTATTTCGTTACGTAATCGTAAATTAAACTTAAAATTAGTTGTAGCGCTTTTGAAACACGCGATCTATTATTAAATGATTTATTGATAAAGTTTTTTGTTAATGTCAATTATTGTTACTTATTCCAAAATAATCTTTCGTACTTTTTCAAGTAACGAAAACAAAATTTTGAATTTATATAAAGTAGCGAAAATAACGATCATGTATATTTTGAGCATATATTTCGAAACGTCTTTTTCGATTCAAATATTGAAATACTTATTAAAATTTAAATGACATTGCTTAAAACAAAAATTAATAATTTAGCTAGTTAATATTTAATAAATATAATTAATAAAAAATTAAAATATACAAGATATATTATAAGATTTAAAGGATTAAAAAATCGGCTAGTATAAAATATATTATTTTATGAGCATAATCGCTATTGTTGCTATCGTTTGCTAGTCGAAGGCTGAAGCACCGAGACAATTATGATCCGGCGTCTAATTGGCCTGAATTGGCATTGAGTAAGCGATGCCATACGTTTGTTACACAAATCATTGACGAACATATTGTTACGCACGCGATATGTCACCCAAGAGATCAATCTCTTCATGTTACAAACGTTCTCCAAATCGAAGATATCAATTTGCTCCTTATAATTATTTTAAATTTACTTTTTTAGAAATAAAAAAATTAAAATTTTAATATGTTATTAGTGATTTATATAACTTTAAGACTTTTTTATATAAAAAAGTTTCTTACACATATGGAGAATTTTTATATATGTGGTTTTTAATTCTATAATTTTATAATCTATTATTTTGCTTTATTAAATAAATGACATAGCTAGATCATTCCTCGTCGTATTCATATAAATATTTTATATAAATAAAGTCGTTTATAAAATACAGTTAGATTTTTTATTTTATAATAAAAGAATTAAGTACAAATTAGAAAAATTATAGAGAGAAAAGCTGATTTTCTTTTTAAATGGAAACTTTCCGTTTGATTCTATCAATAATTATCTCTCTCTCTGCGAGCGATAACACGATGCAAACTCATTCGCTTAATCGTATAAAGCCTGCGTTGGACCATAATGCGTTCACGCGGTAATTAAATGTCACGGATAATTACAAATCAACTACAAACATATGTTCGAGGGCGTTCATGACATTCCATTTCTCTCATTTATATAAAAAATTGATTGTATTGATAAATGAAATATCAAGATATTAGTATTTTGTAATAGAAAATATAATAACTAACAATTTTAAAAAAGTAAATTACTTTATTTTTCGTAAGAGATTTTGCGAATTATCCTCGTAACATAATTATTCTTTCAGAGAGATACACACACATATAAATATTTGATAATAATATATAAAAATTATAAAATTATTATATATAATACTGTGATAATAACACAAGGTACAATTCTTAGTAACTAATTATAACGGGTTCTGTTTGCAGAAGTAGAAGAAAGAAATCTAGTATTTTACAATTTGTTGATAAGAGATAAATTTGGAGGTATATCGGTGACAGGACCTCCACCCAGTAAACGAAATTACATTGAAATGGAATCCATTTAATTCCAAAAATAATATAATGGGGACATGAATCCATCCGAATTCAAAATGATGAATAGCTCATTTCGTATTTCAACTCATTTGAATCCAAAAATAATAGGGCCATGAATCCATCCGAATTTACAATGATGAATAGCGCATTTCGTATTTCAATCCATTTGAGTCCATTTGAATCCAAAAATACTCCGGGACTCTAAAACGCGAACTCGAATAAATTAAAATAAATTGCAATTTTCAATTCATTTGAATTTATTTTCGTTTGCTGGATGGACATCGCTGTCAGAACCTCCACCCAACAAATAAAAATGAATTGAAATGGATAGAAATAAAATCATTTTGATTTTTCGAATTCACGCTTTAGATTTTTCGAATCCATTTGATTCCAAAAATAATATGAATATGAATACAATTGAATTCAACATAATGAATAACTCATTTCGTATTTCAATTTATTTGAATTCAAAAATGATATAATGGAAACATGAATCCATTCGAATTCAAAATGGTGAATAGCGCATTTCGTATTTCAATCCACTTCATTTGGATCCAAAAATATTCCGGGACTCTAAAGCGCGAACTCGAATAAATTATAAAAATGAATTGCAATTTTCAATTCATTTGAATTTATTTTCGTTTGCTAGGTAATAAACGAGAAAGCGATTCGCCTAAACTTTTTAATTTCAAACTAATTTCAACATCGAGATCATAAAGATAATAAGGATAGTAATTAGCTCCTCTATATCAATAGCTCGCTCCTGATGTCAGTGGCTGTACGTTCACGAAGTCGCTACGGTAACGTAACATTTCCATGGCTTTTTCCGAGATATCGATCGAATGCACGGTATCGAATGTAACGACGCGTGCCGACAGTTTCTTTCGTCAAGTAGGCCATTGGTACTCTGGTGCGATACTATAAGCAGGCGGTGCTTGACTGCTAATTATCTCAGCTGATTTGTAATATGCCGCGGGATAACTGCAAATCACGTCACATTCTGAAAACTTTCTTTCATATACTTGCGCCGAAAGATCTGCCAAAAAGGATCGAATTGAAATGTAGAACATTCGGCTAGAAAAATCGTCTGCACGTTAGTAGCGCGCAGACGCTAACACTATCCAGTATAGAAATCAGACCATACCATTTCTGTGAGATGGTAACGGAGACGGCTTGTATTGATTTTGGCGGAAATCGATCGACCTCAACAGAGGAGCGAAAGGGCATAGATAAAAAGCGAGCGGGGGAAAAGGAGAGAAAAAAAAGAGATAAAAGAGGACAGGGGAAAATAGTGCAATGAGCATAGGTAGGGTGGAGTTATGTGGAAAAGAATGATGATAAGAATTTGTATTTTATTGTACAAAATAAAAAAAACAATAAAACATTGAAGGATTTGAGAAAGAAGATCCAAAGTCACGACATGTATTTTCGATCGCACTATAAAATAAGTGCCGACAGTTATTTAAAAAGCCATTCTATTGAAAACTCATGACTCTCTTTCTCTCTCTCTCTCTCTCTCTCTTTCTCTCTCTCCCACACACACACTCGTATATTTCCTCCTGCTCTTATCTCAAGCGGTAGAATGTAAAAATAGAACAGCGGAAGTCTCCAGCGAGGTCGCACCCCTCCAATGGATGAAGGAAACCGCAAACTTTGATGTTGGATTCTGAGGAACTTCAAACTAAAGCAGCAGATAATAGCAATGGTAAACTTTTTCTATGGTTTTTTTTGTGGTTTCATTTTTACAAAGAAAAAAGTTTTCATACATGAATTTTTACTTGCGTTATAATAAATATATACAAAAATTATTATATATATATAAATAATGTAAAAAATGAATAAATATAGAAAAATATATATAATGGTTATAAAAACAAAATAAAAATTAGAAACCATTCTTGGTCCCATTAAACAAAAATGCATTTCGGATATAAATCATAGATTAATGAAATTATTAAATTATTTATACACGCGTGTAAAATTTATAATGATTTATTTCAACATTTACATTAAAATTAAAATTAACCTTTCAATTCAATTGAAAAGACAAAATACTTTTGAGAAATAAAACAAAATATTCTATTAACAATTAGAAACAATTTCGTTTTGAAAAGATAGTTGTGTAAGGAATCAATTAAAAGTTATATTATTATTGCGTATACGAAACTTCACTCCGACAGTAAGACGCAAAAACTTGTGCTAAACGCTTATCAAAACAGGATATGCGTAACAATAAGTATAGACTAAGAAGTATCTATGCTAAATCAGCACTGTATTCATGGACTTTACGTTTATCAAGATATTTGCTGTCTATATAAACGGACGGAAATCGTTCAGTTTATATTGGAACCAAAGTTTAGTTTTATAAGAAAAGAAAAATTTAGTGTAGTATCTAAACATACCGCAGTATCTAAAAATTTAATTAAATGCAGATCAGAAAATAACTTTATGTTAGACTATCAAAATAATTATGTATGACGTTCAAGCATGATAATACTGATGCAAAAAGTTTTGACATTCTAGCAATCAGCTTAATCGTCCAATAGAAATTTTTTAATGGTTCAACATAATTATTTTCAGATCTGTATTTCAGCAAAATTGTCCTTTTCGCGTAATATTAATGTATTGGCATAATGTATAAATATGGTAAAGAGAGTTTCAATATAAAATAAAACGTACTACCTTATATAAGTTATTAAAAAAGAAAAAAATATCAAGAGATCTTCATGTTCGATCATCATTCTGTTTGCCTCGCTTTGGTTTCTTTACTTAGCTTTAGTTTCGTTACGTAAGCATACATCTACTCTAAGTAAATTGCCAATACGAATTCAATGCTGGTAATTATATCGCGATTAATTAAAATATATAATCTTTGTCCTATTATTTATTCAAACTCGACTCTTCTAAAATTTATTAATTTTTAATTATCAAGTGGTGCATAATTTTTAAAATTTAATTTAAATAATCGATCGATATGTAACTCTATATAAGTAAAAACTAAACAAATTATTTAAAATACTTAATTACCTAGTCAGTTACTTTTTATTATCCAAAAAGTATTCTTTATTTTTACCTTTTTTCTGATTCAATGTATATTTCACGTTCGGTAAGTATCAAAGTGACCATGTATGCGAAACCTTACGCCGCGTATAACACTTCTGATGGAAGAAACTATGTCTTACGTAACTAGTCCATCGTTGGATAAATTTTTGCCTCTATAAATAAACGTTTTGTACGATAGACGTAGTGACTAACTCCATTTAAAGTTGTAAATTAACTCGTGCTCTTCTTATGAACCAATAGGCACGTAGCATAAATTATGTAACAACAATTCTAAATATGTAAATTCATACACTAAAAAAAAGTCTTGTTGATTGGAAGTCTGGTATACTCAATCAATATGTCTGTTCCAAAACGGATGAATCAAAAATCTTATAGAAAATGCCGAATGATAGTAAAGTCAAGGAAACGTACTAGTTAAAAAATTTCGAGTCATATAACAATAAGAAATTTTGTTTGGTTTTTCCGAACGCACTCAAGCGTATACATCTTATTGATATAATCGAATTAAATTTTTTTCAGCATACGCGTATTTTTTATGTATACATAAACTGAGTTATCTTTAAAAGATAAATTCTCAACGAGCAAAACTCAAATAACTCGTGAAAAATAAAAATCTTTTATGTCAATTTTCACATCGATCATCATCGATTACTGAGTAAAAATAGCCGATTATAGTAAATCTCGATAATGCTTGAAAATTGTTACTCATGGAATATTTCCTAAACTTATTGAAATATTTATTTTAAAATCTCTTACCTTCAGATAAATATTTCAATATTATAAGATAGATTTAATATTTAATATCAAATGCAAATTTACATCAATAAACAATTTAGCAAAACTTTCCATTTAAATTACAATAAAAAATTTTTTGTTTCATTTTTTTGTATCATTTAAATTACAATAATTCAATATATGATAATTAGCATATTACATAGTTCACAAATTCAAAATTTTTTATTATTTTGTATATTATTGTTTGTGCATATGAAAAAATTCTCATAACAGTAAACGCTGAAAATATCGCAACAAAATTTTCCCATCTGGAAAATATCTCAGCGACTACCATCTTTTATGAATTATTACGTAATGAAGCATCGTCATGTATAACCTTTGATCATGCGTATGTTTTGAACCTTTGTATCTTTTGAAGCTAATATTAGTTAAAAAATATCACGTCGCTAATTTTTTGCATAAAGATGAAATATGCAATGAAAAGACATATTAAAGCTATACTTGATGCTATATTGATTGGACAAGCGTTATTCTAGTACACATTTCTCTAATTTCTGATATATTACCGGGTAATTTGTTTAATCCCACTGAATTTGCATTCAAATTACATAATTTACATAACTTACCAAAATATGAACAATCCATTTGTTACAATAGGGATCGATTTTTATCATTGATAAAGTTATGTAAGTATTAAATCATTGATATACCGATTGCAATGCGTTGAATTGTGTAAAATATCGAAGATTAAAATACCACCGGATTAACCAAGAGCAAAATTTTATAGACTATGCTATACAGCATGTATTTTAATCGATAAATGTTACAGTGGATAAACACAAATCACTGTATATACATTCCAAAACACTCTTGTAAAGGACAACTTTTGGACGACTTATGTCTTTTTAGACATGCGTGTTGCCCGAGATTAATTCTTCCTTCAACTTGTACGCTTGATCATTAATCTTGGTACGGGTCAGATGAAATGTAATGGAAGTAATCTGATCTGATCGAGGAGAACAAAAAACGAAAAAATTACGTAAATAGTGATAATTATTCGCGCGGGAATTTTAACGAATGTAATGTAACAATCCCGCAAATGTTTGGTTTTAACAGATTCAATTTGGCTACTGAATAGATTTGAGATTATAAAGATGTACAGCGCTTTTTCGTCATTCTACCTTTATTGTTCATTGGACACAAAACAATGATGGAATGACAAAAATAAAATCGCACTAGCATCATTACAATGAGACAAAAAGGTTGTTAACTTGACTAAATTTTCCAACTTGATTAAATATCTTTAGTTCAAGTATGTATGCGTTTAAGTTAAGTATATATTTAAGTTAAATATATAAATACTTAAATTAAAGTTTAAGTATTTTATGTATTTAAGTGAAGTACTCTTTAAATCAGAGTGAAAAATCATTCGAAAAATTGCACAGACTCAATTTTCACTAGCAGTGAATTTCCACTTTAGAAGAATGAATATTTACTTTTATTACACTGAAAAAAAAGTTGTTAAATTGACTAAATTTTTCAACTTGATTAAATTTCTGTAGGTTTATGTATTGAACTCAAATACATAAAGCATATGAAATTTTATTCAAGTATTTATATATTTAACTTAAATATATAAATACTTGAAATGAAAAAATTTAATCAAGTTGAAAAATTTAATTTAAGTTAACAACTTGTTTCTCAGTATAGAGTGACAAATCACTCGAAAAATTATACAGGCTTTCAAATTTTTCGAGTGACGTTTCACTTTACCAGATTTAAAGAGCATAAAAATACTTGAACTGAAGAAATTTAATCAAGTTGAAAAATTTAGTCAATTTAACACCTTTTTTTCTCAGTGCACAAGCGCATTCTGAATACAGGCTTATGAACAAATTATTTTAAATGTATACTCTCTCGTAGAGTGAAACGTCACTTTAAAAGAGTAAAAATTGAACCTGTAGAACAATTTTTCAACCTGTAGAGCGATTTGTCACTTATAAAAATTCATTCCTTTAGAGTGAAAATTCAACATCCCTGGCTGAAAAGGTTTTACAAAATTCTACACAAATTTAAGAAATGCTATAAAAATCTACAAAAAAATGCTAGAATTTTTTGTTAATTTCGATAATTAAGTACATATTTCTATGAAAAAAAAAATTTCTATTTATAGTAAAACTTTGTACTTATTCATAGAAATTTAGAAAGAACAAAAAGGACTCGCGAAATTTATAAATAAAGGTTCAAATTAAGCGGCAAATACGAGTCAGGAGCGGTAATTGGTGCAAAGAATAAAATTAATTCCAGGATATCTTGCAATTACAGAGGTATATTAAAGACATTTCGACTCTACCTTCGAGTCTATCTTCAGCGATAATTCTTACGATTACATATATATCTCAGTGCTCTACCAATCTCATAGAAATTTTTTCCAAGATAAGCTGCTTAGAATGTAATTTGCTGCAGTTTGAGGTAGTTACACCAAAAAATTCGTAGAAATCGCATTACAAAAATACAAAAATTTACAAAAATTTAGAAAAGTTTTCATGTAGATTTTTGTAGCACTTCTTAAATTTGCGTAGAATTTCTTCCGCCAGAATTCATAAGTTTTTTGAGTGATTTTTCACTCTACGAGAGTGAGAGAGTAAAATATGTTCAACGTAGACTCTTAGGAAAGGCTCCGAAAATTGTTAGCGTCAGACTCGCAAAGCGCGTTGAGATGATTTTAATAATTTCGTTTTCATGTATACACATTCTGTAATTTGGGTCACAAGAGTAACTACCAGGATGTACGCTGTGACGTTCTCGCTTAACTCGCTGCTCGCCGCGCAAAGCGATACGGACGAAATAATGCGAATATATGCATGTAAATATAGAAACGATTTGAATAACGTAACGTGTTTTTTTTACTACATATAGGCAATATACTATCCAACCTACGTGCACTCGCACGCGAACCACTAGTTGGATTACCTTCGGTATCTAAGGATATTCTCTTCGACGATCGACTCGTCGAGGCACTACTACAGCCAACGTAACCAAGAGTGCAAAGGATTATACTCCTCTACGACCTATTTGCGATATCCGCAAATAACGCACTACTATCGTATCTATGTCTACAACTTTGTTGCGTCGAAGTTTTACATTGTTTTACACTACAAGTGATATCAAGGCGACATTGGGGCATGTCGATTCTCGCATTTTTCATTGAAAAAGTCTGATAATAATAATTGGAGTCAGCAGTTCATCTCCCGGAAAATAATATCTTGCGCACAGGGGGGGCGGGTCGAGAACGCAAGGACTCAACGGGAGAGGCTGATAGCAGAAACTCGAATGTGGAATATAGAAAGCGTGCCAGAGAAAGATAGAAAGAGAAAGAGAGAGAGAGAGAGAGAAAATAAGGGAGGACGACTCACCCCAACTGGCGCCGGTGCGCCCCAGGAACTGTCCCGTCTCGGAGTTCCAGACGAAGAGACGGAAGCCCTCCCATCTCCCGAGCTTCGGCGGCGGGGAATAAAACTGCTCGACTTTCTTGCCCTCCATTCCGCTCGCGCAACGACGACGACGACGACGACGAC
>QKQZ01021526.1:0-31354 GCA_003595255.1 Solenopsis fugax
ACATATAACGGATTGAAAGTCAGTTGCCGTTGTAATACCAATGTTGGCCCAACGTTGGCCCAAAAGCCGTCGTCGAACAAGAGTCGGCTAACGTTGTCTGGGCCGACGTCGTGTCGTGGTCGGATTGAGTCAGTTGCTGTCGTAATACCAATGTTGGCCCAACGTTGGCCCAAGAGTCGTCGTCGAGCAAGAGTCGGCTAACGTTGTCTGGGCNGACGTCGTGCCGCGGTTGGATAGACGGTCAGTTGCCGTCGTAATACCAATGTTGGCCCAACATTGGCCCAAGAGTCGTTGTCGAGCAAGAGTCGGCTAACGTTGTCTGGGCCGACGTCGTGCCGCGGTCGGATTGACAGTCAGTTGCCATTGTAATACCAATGTTAGCCCAACGTTGGCCCAGAGTCGTCGTCGAGCAAGAGTCGGCTAACGTTGTCTTGCGCCGCGATCGGTTAACAAACAGTCGGCTTGCCGTAATGTCGCCAGTATCGGCCCGAGAGTCAGCGTCGGACAGGAGTCGGCAAACCTTACCTGGGAATCTTCATCTGAGCGATGACGACTATAGCGTATTCCTATTGGCTGCCTTTCCTATTTGCCATAATGGACCTAATTAATCTTTCATCCAATGATCGTTCAGTGATTTTAGCTGCCACATTTTCAATATTGAAAAAATAAAATATCCAACAATAAGTTCAAAATAATGATTATTTGCGCTACTCTTATAATATATAGCTCTATTACAAACAGAGTGTGTCTTTTCCTACGAAAGATCCTCCATTCCTCGATCGTGCAGTCTAAGTATACTGTGTCTATGGATCTATTCGGATGACATCTGATTACTCACGTCGCTAATTGGCTGTCCGAAGAGAAAAATTGCTCTGCGAGTGGCTGTGAGTCAATTGCAAAACAAAATGTGCACAATCTAGCTGCGCATAGTTATTCTACTTTCTTCTACTCCATATCCTTTCTCGTCTAATAAAAATGATATCAATAATTTCCAAACACTATTTACAAAAGTAGAAAATAACATTCTTACTTTATATCCAGTCGACACCAAGCATTATATTATATCTATGTTGAAATTTTGCACTTAATAATGTAAATATACTATAACACATGTTGTTGTTATACAGGGTGTCAGGAAATATAAACTTATGCTCCCGTGGGTTGATAGAGCAAGTCAAACTGAGAAGAAAAGTCCTTTACCATTTTTCAAAATTCGCAATAGTTACCGAGATAAAAATTAGTTAAAGTCGGCAAATGAGCGCGTACTTTCCCTGCCTACCGCTGCTCGCTCGTAGTCATTGCTGCTTTATTCCCTCCTCGCCGCACTGCCTGCTCCTGGCTCAATGACAGCCAGACGATCCCCGGGCGCGATAGTTGCTGCTTTACTCCCTCCTCGCCGCGCTGCCTGCTCCTGGTTCGGTCCCCGCGCGGTAGGTAGGGAAAGTACGCGCTATTCGCCGATTTTAACTAATTTTTATCTCTGTAACTATTGCAAGTTTTGAAAAATGGTAAAGGACTTTTCTTCTCAGTTTGACTTGTGAATATAGATGTAATGTAACTGATTGTCAGTGTCGACTGGATAGACTATTAAATTTTGTCTCAGAAACACATGCATTCACAAGGGAACTACTATAATTTAATAATAATGTCACTAGTGAAGAAATGAGATAAAAAATAAAGAAATCGCAGAAAAGTATAAATTATGATCTAACTCAATAATACAGCTGTCTACTTTGCTGGTTCGTAAATAACTTTTAACGACCAAGGGGCCACATATAATACGTATACTCGTTTGTGATTCCTGCATTCGAATCTTGCGATACAGAGGATACCGCGCGTCATATTCTGTCTTGTTTCTTCTTCCCCTACACTCATGATTAAAATCACAACTAATCCATCTATTTATCTCTACTTTTATTTTCATTTTTTTGAAATCCTGGTTTCTTGACGATTTGCTCGCAATGGATTAATTTACTTGGACGCGAACTACGGATGCTCGCAACTCCGTGACTAATAATGAATTAAAGCAGCCAACAAAGAGAAATTGTAGAGAGAGTACAGTTCCCCTCCCCCCAAGTCCTAGCGCCACTACGCTAACTCTGCGAGCACTGAGGGTTAATAATTATTTTAAATGTGATTTGGAAGATAATGTTTGGCTCATTCGTTATTTTCAATTTATTTTTGATTCAGACTTTATTAAAAACACAAGCATTTAAAAGAATTCTGGGAAAAAATTTTTTGTACATAATTATATGTAATTTAATGATTACATAAAATTATGTGCAATCATTATATAGACGAGAATGGAGTAAGTCAGACCCATTTGCAGGTTTTGCTCTCTATAGAGCGCAAATAAAGTCCGATTGTAAAACCGTTGATAGGTGCCGTTATAGAAAAATAATTTAATTCCCTTCATTTTTGCTTCAGACCATTTTGACATATTTTTCATTTGTGTTGAACTATAATGGAAAATGTAAAAATGCTTTTTGCAGTCCTATTTGGAATCACTGGTTCTAATTCGGATCACCCACTGGTCCAAATCGGACACTTCTATTTTTACCGACTTTTAGATAGTAGAATTTTAAAATATTTTAATGTATTTTTTTTAGTATTGAGTAAAAATGAGCAATTTGACAGTCAAAAATACAAGTTTTATTGAAAAGAAAAAAATTAGTGACAGTTTATATAATTAGACGTTTCCCGGTCATGATATCGTTATTATAGAACTAGAGTTGAAATCAATAAAATTTAATTATTCCGAGTCTGATGACTCATAATATTTTACTAATGTTTCATTTCTAGGACCAGATTTCGCCGGTCGATCATCAGTGTTACGATCAGGTTGCAATTCCGATGTAAAAATACGATTTGGACACGAGTCCTTTCAAATTTTGGAACAAATGTTACAATAAACCGCAAAAGTAATCACAAAACGCTTGATATTTTTGAATTCTACACTCTTTAATTATTTTAAATCAATTTTCTTTCAAAATTTTAGTATCTTTTAAATAATAATTTACAAGGATTTTCTCTTTTTTTTTAAATTTTTGCACGCTGGCTAAAAATATATATTTTCATCTATTCTATGAATGTTATGACAGAGAACTGTTGTTACACATTCTGTGTCTTATAAGGACTTTACATTATAAATGGCACGCAAATCTGTTTAACCGTATTCATTTAAATTAAAAGGTCTTATTTGGAACATGGTCCGATTTAGCCCACTCTGCCCTATAATTATATATAATTACCATATACATTTATATATAATTATATATGATTATACAATATAAAATGTATCCCTATACAGGGTGTCCGAAATGTGTGGGAACCCTTTAATATTTCGAAAAGTAAGCATTTCCGAAAGTCTTGAGCTAAAATCGTGAGTTTTATCGACTGAACGACTTTTACACATATGATTACAATACATGCGTATGGTTTACAAAAATACATCACTACGTACTACTACCTCAATATTGCATGCACATACGAGCACCGGCATTGGTGTCCCTCGGCGCGCCGCGTCCGGTATGTACACAAGCGGTCATTAATGACTTCCTTCTGTAGGTTAGGCGCGTTTCAGACACACGCATTTAGGTGTTTATCATGTATGATTGTTAAATTTGACCAATCTAACAAGTTGGAGGTTACTCAGGGCCATGAAGTTGATAACATATGGTATATCAAGGTCAAAGTCATCGGGACTGGCTTCCTATCTCTAAATAATTACCGCCTGTGTTAATTTTTGGAAACTTTTTATGATTATAACTTTTTAACGAAGGGCATATAAAATGTATAACAAGAATATGACATTATAATAGCTAAATTTAAATTATTTATTATTTTATGCTGTTAATAGTATCATAAAGAATACATAAAATGTTTTCATGCTATATTATAATCATCACTTTCGTCTTTCTAGGTAATTAGTTTGTATGAAAAATATAATGAAAATCATTCTTAGAACTTCCTTTTGTGGTAGCATCCTAAATAAACTATAACTTGATTTAATATTTTAGATAGAAAAGATGCAAAAGAAATTCAATCGTCAAATGATCACGAATTGGCAAGAAATTTGTCATTATCAACGATACATGAGGAGCGAACGTCTCAATTGTATGATACACCGCAAACAGATTATTCTGTTACTTTGGACGAACGAGGTGAGGTATCATTTAGCTTTGACGGCAAAGAAGTGTCAGTCAGTCTGTACGAAACGCCTGATCTTACTGAGGAAGAGGCGTTACAGATTGTTGAAATGTATGCCGATCAGCTTTCTGAACATGTAACAGGTAAAAGATTTATTTAATTTTGGTTAATTCAGCAAATAAAATAGTATTAAAAATAATTATATGCTAAAAGATTGTGTTTTTCTATAGAACATAATGTGATCGAACTGCCACCAATGAGATTTGTCAAAGAAACATCTACGACCAGTAATTTGTTAATGGAAGCTGTAGTGATCGATGTATCTCCTGATTATTTTGTTAGTGCGGAAGACGGTGATGATTTACGGACAGAAGCTGATTTCGAAGATGTTTCTATTATGGACGATGTTACACGCGTCTTTTCATCACCTGAACGCGACTCCCGAAGTTCTTTAAAGAGAGTAGCTCGAAATAACGTGGATGAGGACGAAAAAATTCCTAATAGGCCACCTCGAAAAAAATCAATGAGTTTATCATTATCGAAAAGCGACAAAAGTCAGAGAATAGAATCTGAGAGCTTCCATAGTGCACAGAAAGATGAGCCGCCGTTGTCCCCGCTTTCATCTTTGAAGCAGGATGACAGTGACATTTTTGCGGATGCTTTATCCTCTGCACATCTCTCCATCACTGAGAGTCTTATTCAGAAACACATGATAGAACAAGGAACAGCAGATAATGGAAAACGTAGTTTAAGCGAAGGAAGATCAACTGGTTCCAGTCTTGACGATGGAATCGGTGGTGATTCCTTTTTCGATTCTATGATCGGTGTTCCTAAAATAAAGCAACGCAAAAAGAAGCAGCAGAAGGACAAAAATAATTTCAAAGAATATTCCGGTCTTAGTGATTACGAGCAAAGGGAAAAAAATGCATCAGAAGATAAAGTTGGACTTATAGAACCAACTGAAAAACAACTTATAGAACCAACTGAAAAACAACCAGTTGAAAAAACAGAAATGGATAACAGAAATGAAACCAAAGCGGTAAAGAAATTATTTACCGAAGAAAAACAGTTAGACAATTTGAAAAGTATAAAGGAAGTTAATAATAGCCATGTTTCGGAAGAGATTCAAGAATCGACAAAAGATATTCTTTTAGAATCAAAAACAGCTCTACGCAGCTCTCTAAAACTTTTTTATAAAGAGGTACTCGATACAGCACCACAATTTTCTAATATTTATGAACAAATTGAGCACATACATCAATTGTTGGAGGCTTCAAGAGGAATAGATGCAAACATTCAAACCTTGGCTAATCTGGAAACACCTATGCGTACATTATTAAGGAAAATTAATGAAATTACATCAACAGAATATGTAGAAATTATTCACAATATTCTCGAACCATCTATCATTCAGTTGTCACATATTATTGAAAATCTCGGCCTACTATCTTTACATCCAACACATGTAATTTTGAAGAAATTTAGCAATCTGGTTTCTATTGGAACAAAAGAATTGTCTTCGATAAAATCAATCTCTGACGAGTCTCAAAATATATCTGAAGAAATTATAGATCCGTTAATCGACATTCAATCGATGTTTAATGGAATATTAGATTATATTGAACAATTAAAACTTACAGCAAATGGATCTGCCAGTTCACAAGTTTTGATAGCATCGGATCTTATGGCATGTTTAGTAGAATTGAGAGAGTGCATGTCACACACAGCACACACTGCAATGACGTTTAAAGAGAATGAAACAGTAAACAGCTTAATAGAATTTCAAGAACCCTTATTAGATCTTCAGTTAATTTTATCATCACAGAAATGTACAATTCGCGAACTTTCAATGATAAAGGAAATAAATCTCATCATTGTAAAACTAAAGAATGTTGTTATAACTATATTGAAAAATTCTGAAAATCACGAGGTAATTTCCCGAGTAGAAGCAATTCTCAAAATATTGGAAGATACCGATAAACAAATGTCAAAATTGATAGAACAATTATCAGAGACAGAAATGATTCAAAAACATACGTTAAAGAATCTAAATATTGACCAAAGTTTAAGTAATGTTTATTTTGCTCTATCGTCAATTTTAGAAAAGCAAAAAAAACATTTAGCCTCACATCATTTAATTACAAGTATTGAGACACTACGTCAGACAATTGGCTCTTCGGCTGTTGCAATTGCCAATTTGAAAAATCCCATTGAAGTTGAGATAATTCAAGAAATTAGTAAACTAAATGAGTCGCTATTAAATCTAAAGAAAGATTTATTAACGGAAAAGTACGAATCACGAGAAGAACAAGTTCTTAATGATTTGATGAATCCCATTTGTATATTAAAAGAAGTAATTCATAATGTAATTAAAAATAGCTCTTCGATTGAATCAATAATGCCCCTTTTGGAATTGTTAGAAGATATTGAAAAGGACGTTGCTCTTATAGCAAAAGAAATATCAAAGAAAAAAGAAAGTATTAGACAATCTCAGAGAGAAGATACAGAAGAAAAAAGTAATTTAAAATCCAATTTAGCTAATCAAATAGATAATTCTTTAGATCTTATTAAAAATTGGTTATCCAATACATCTAAAGACAGTACGATGCAGTATAAAGATGAAACGGAATCTGCACTGAGCTCAACAGTCGAGGAATTAAAAAGAGGTATTAATCAAATTGCTATCCATACATCATATTCAGAACTACCAAGTGATGAAAGTTTGATAAACGCACTGATTGATCTTCGAGGACCGTTAATAAAGCTTAAAAACTCTATTTCTACACATCACATATCGGAAAATCTTTCAATTTTAGAAAACTTGAATCATCCTATGAAATGCCTTCTACAAATTATTACGGATGTTTTCTGTGAACATACGGAAGAAGAATCGTTATGGCCGATAATGGATACTATTGAGCAAATTAAAAATCAAATACCACTTTTAATAAAAAATATTCTTTATGAGCAAGAACTTAAAGAAAATACTAAAGTATTTGACGTGGAAACGAAAAAAGAAACCGTCACATCTTCCCGAGAAACTATTCCAGGTATTCTTACGGAAGTTGCTTCCACGCCACTTGAAGCCGACTCTATCGCATTACTTACTGAACAAGCTCTAACAGAAAACAATTGCAAAAGCATAACAGATGACATCGTTCTACAGCCAATAAAGAACGAAAGAGAGGAGCAAGAAAGAGAGGAGTCTGCAAACAAATTAATTATGTTCTTGTCAGAAACTTTAGAGAAACTTCAATTGGAGATAACTAGTATACTAGAGGATTTCGAAGAATCAACAACACAAACTATTACAATTCCTCAATCCAAATTAGCTAATTCCATCGAAGAATTAAGAAGGACCATTTCCACAATACGTGTAATGATTGTCTATGGTGAAGAAACTGATTCATTTGAAGAAAAGCTTAATCAGATAACTTTAATGTTGAATAACTTAATGGAACCGCTGACAAATATACGAAACCTTCTTTCCAAATCGCACGAGCACGATGTTTCAGAATTCATGATACTGAATCGGTTTATTCCATTATTGAATATAATAGAAAACAACGTGGGAAAACAGATAATTGATTTTGTCAGTAAAGATAGAAATGCAGAAAAGGAATTTGATTTTCTTCTATGCATGGTGAAAGAAATTAAAACGGAAATTCCCATTGTAATTCAAAAAATATCATTAAAACGAAAAATTTTGGAATATCTCTGGGACATCTCAAAACCCTTGGAAAATATTTTAGATCGCATGAACGATCTAGAGAAAGCTGCAGAAGAAACTCTTGAAACCGACGTTGCGAATATTTTAGCAAAACCAATTGCTGCTCTTTTAGAAGATATTAAGATCACTATTCAAGAAATAGATATGTTAGATCGACGACAGCCATTGATTCTCGAATTACGGAATCTCATTGAACCTCTGTTAGAATTTCATAGTTGTCTTTCAATGGTACAGAGTAGTCGAAGAAGTTTAGTTCCCGAAGCTTCTTTATTAGATGAGAGAAGAAGCGTTATTCTGCGAGCTGTAGATGATTTGCGCAAACAAGTTTGTCACACTATTGAAGTAATCGCGAATAATGAAGAAGTCATATTTAATGAATCTTTGACGCTACTCAATTCCGCAATTCTACAGGTACAAAAACAGATTGGAAAAACCGATTATTCACGTCGATCTAGTAGTATCAATATTTCACTTCAGCATCGACTTACTGATACATTGAATCGCTTAGGCAATGCTATAGTAGCTTTAGAAGAACATGCTGATAAAGATACATATAGAATAGTGTCCAAATGTTTGGAAGCATTGCAGAAACAAATCTCTTTTGCAAAAACACAATTTAATCAAATCGGTAGTGAATTAATTGACGAAGAAGCAATCGTAGAAGGCTTCCTTTATCCGACAAATCAACTTCTATCAGCATTAAATATTCTGAAAGAGAATACACAGAAGACACCTTCGGCAATTTCGCATATTTTAATAGTTCAGTTTCAAGAACTAACCGCCTCTATCTCTGAACTAAGTTTTTCTTTATTAGCTCACAAAACAGCACTTGTCCAAGAAGGCGCTTCTGAAAAAGCACCGATTGTAGAGACTTTTACTGCCGTTATAGATGTTTTAGATCACGTGAAAGATTCTATAAATGTCATAAAGCAGACAGTTGATGATGAACAAAAAGCAAGCATGATTATCACGAAAGTAGAAAGGATCATTGATGAGATAATAGAGGTATCACAAGAAGAAATTGAGAGTGTAACGATGATCACAGAGATACCATCGTCTACAGCGATAATTCAAGAAGTTGTTCAATCTGAAGATACATTTACAATGGATACACCAGTTTTAAAAAGTCTAGAAGCAGTAATCTCCGTTGAACAAACCAAGAATGATTTGATGGATATGAAAAAATTCAGAGAAAATGAAGAAAAAAATCAAGAAGAAAATGAGAAACAAAAATATTTGACAACTGGGATATCAAAGTTTAATTCTGTAATAAGTAACTTAACACAGCCGTTAAAAGAACTGATTAATTTTGTGAATTCTGCTGCACAAGTATCTCTAATTTCAAAATCTGAAGAAAATAAGCGGAAAATACAAGAATTAACAGCATTAATACAAATTCTTAATGATCTACAAGCTACAATTTCTTCTATTAAAACTGTAATAACTTCCTCGTCCATTATACTATTAGACAACCAATTTTCCCGTATGGAAGATATTTTTACTGATTTTCAACGAGCTATCAACGCAGTTATTTCATTAACCTGTGAAGGAGTAAAACCAGAATTGAAAGAGACTATCATGGCATCTTTACCATTTATCTCCAAACCTTTAGATGCTCTTGAAAATATATTGTCATCTGTATGTCAAACAATCGATGAAGAGAGATACATTGACAAAGATGGAGAATCATCATCTGCAATCGCAAGAGCTTTAATGTCATGTATTAATGATACCATTAAATCTTTGAATGAAATACAAATATCAAAATATGTTAGCAGCGCTAACAACGGAGTAACGGAGATATTAAAAGTAAAGGAAGAAGTGAAAGATATTGAAGAAACAACTGCACGACCTCTCGAAGAACTTATAGAAGTCATTATGGAATCTCAAGAACAGGTAAAAAGTAGCAAATCTTTGTTATTAGAATCTAGTCCACCTTCCACGGATATGATCGAGTCGAAAAAGATTAATAATTTAAAATTGGTAGAAACAGAATTAAATAAAACACTTGTTAAAGAAGTAGATGTTTCAGTGAAACAAGATATAATAGAAACATCACAACAAGCATTAACATCTTCATTGGAATCTAGTCAAATTGAAGATTTACTTATTAAAAATGCAGAAGAGATAAAATTAGTAGCAGAATCTTTAAAAGAGGTTAAGGAGCACAACTTGATAACGGTTGATCAACAAAAGATAGAATCAACTTTGTTATCTGAAAACAGTATGATTCAGGAAGAACAAATAAAAGTTGAAACTTTACAAGAGATTATCTCTTCTCTTCAAACATTATGTAAATCATTTGAAACTGAAGAAATGGAAATTACAGAATATATCGAAAAGGGAACAGTTGCATTCTCGGCTCTAATAGAACCGTTATTAAATTTGCAACTTGCATTATCATTCAAAGTTACCGAAGATATTAAACAAAATACAATGACATCATTGAAATTAATTGTTGTAAGAGTTTTGGAAGAATTACAAAAGTCAATTGCTATAGTTCAAGAGCAAGTGCAGCTTAATACTATAGCTGAAGCCAGTTTGAGTAAACCGTCGAAGATGTTTTTAGTACAAGCTGTGAAATCATTAGAAGATTTGAGGACATCAATTGCTTGCATTCAATCTGACCCAATAATTAGTCAATTTATTCAACAAGAAACAAAATTATTAAGTACTGATCAAAATGTTGAGCAGATCACAATCCTACAAAATCTGATTAAATCGGTGGTGCAATTTGGAGAAAGATTTATGTCAATTATTAATCAAATAAAAATACAAAATGTGTTACCGTTGCAAATGATTAAGCAAGAAGGTCAAAAATTGGATTTAGAAATTTTACAGAAAATTGTTGATCGAATTCAAATTTTACGAGAAACACTTTCTCAAATTGAAAACTTTAACAGCTATGAAGCCGAATTATTAGAAATGCCAGAACAAAAAAGAAAGACTGCTCAGTTGGATACAGTGATAGATTCTTTGAATAACTTAGAGCAATCATTAATTATAGGTACACAGCAAATTACAATCCCGCAAAAAGAAGTTTTGAAAGAATTCAGCGAAAATCAAAGCTTGTTGGTAAGTGCGAATCTAAAACCTGTGTTACAAGAATTGAGAAACTCAATCAACATAGTTCAAGAGCAATCAATCCTTAATGAAGACATTCCTGTATTAAAAACTTTAAATGAAGCTTTAGAAAACCTGAAAATGCCATTAACAACAGTTGAAGAAGTCTTCGATAATATCAATGAAGTTATTGAAGCTGAAAAAGTATCAACTTTGCTATCATTTGCAAACTCGGTAGAAAAAATAACGAATCAATTGGTAGTTACAACTAAAGCAGATATAGAAAAACAAACAATTAATGAAACTTCTCTATTAAAAACAATGGCTATTCCAATTGAAGAATTGCAAAGTGCAATATTGAAACTCGAAGATCGAGTATCTCAAACATTGGAAACAAAACAATCAATAAAAGCTATTACTTTAGAATGTATGATACAACCCTTGCAAGAGTTACAGCAATCATTCTTAACTGCTTCTTATCAAGAAACTGTTTTAGCCTTGCAACGATTGCCAATCAAACCGATATTGGATAACTTAAATAAATTCGTGGCAATGATTCAAGATCAAGTTATGATCATTCAGGATAATTTACTCGTGGATATGAATACAGATGATGCAATAACATTAAAAGACTTTGCAAGATCACTTGGTAATTTAAGAACATCGATGGTAGTTCTACAACAATTAAATGCAATAGAGAACGCTGGTCAACAGATTGTAGAGATCGAAAATGCGTCCGCGCTGCAAGCATTCGCAAAATCTATTGAGGAGTTTAAAAAATGTTGCTCCGTTATTGTTGAACGACCAAGAATTATCGAAGCTTTTACAAATACAGAAATAAAACAATCAAATAAAATTGATCCGCATCTTATTGAAAATATTATTACACCTCTGCGAATATTACAGGAGCAGATTTTAACTATCGAAGAAACTAAAATGCAAGAATCTGAGATTTTTGATGTTTCAGAAACAAGAAAACCAGTTACTGTATTAAGCAGTCTTGTTGGTCCCTTACAACAACTTGAAAAATCTTTCGTCGCAACGGTGCAAAAGGAACATGTTATTGAACACAATGGACACAGCCTAATAACTAAATCATCTGTAAATCTAGAAAAGCTTGCTTTACAACCTATTTTTGAAGAAGTACAAAAATCTATTGCTACTGTACAAGAGCACGTGATATTAGAGGCAGGAAGTCGAATTACATCAGAAGTAGAAACTGACACTTTATTGAAATCAATCGCGCAACCTTTAGTTGATTTAAAATCTTCTATCGCATCTATTCAGCAAGTAACCGCAATTACATCCGAGTTTGTAAATGAACTCGTACAACAACAAAATGTTTCAGTATTGGAAACTTTTGCCAAAGCTCTTCATAATCTGACGGAACATATAGCAACGTGCAATCATCAGCAGCTAATCATGGAACCTGCAGCAGACACTATTTCGGAAGATGTTTCATCCTTGAATACGTGGGCAGAAGTAATCGACGAATCTTCTTCAAAAATTACGCGTCCAATGATAATCGATCAAGGCATGATCGAATCTCCAGTAGAAATCGCAATGTCAATGTCAGAAGATGAAACTTCTACGCTGAAAACATTAGCAAAGCCACTAACTGAATTACGAGAATGTTTAGCCTTGGTCGTTGAAGAACAGAAAACAATCCCGCCATATGATACGTCATGTTCTTTATTAAAAAGAGAAAATATTTCTTTGACAACAATAATACAGCCTTTGTTAGAATTAAAACATGCAGCTGCAATAATTATTCAAGAACAAATGGCTATTGAACGTGCTAATGAGTATTCATTTGCCATCGATGGTAAAAATGAATTTATTCTTCGACCTTTAGTAGAACCACTTGAAGAATTGCGTCATTCTATTGCTGTAATACAGGATCAGATATTGGTTGAAACATCAACGGAGAGAATGAAGAACGATGTCATATTAGATGCATTGGCTGAACCTCTGTTCGATCTCCAACGTGCTATATCTGTTTTAGAAACACGAGCGATGTCACCGGATGTTGAATCGATGCCTGAAGATATAGATAACAGTTGGATTACGGAATGTTTAGCGACTCCTTTGCATGAAATAGAGAAATCGATTTCTGATATTCGACAATGCAACATAATAGAACCTGAAACTATAATTGTGGAAGAGCAAATGAGAACTTCAATGCCAGATCGGTCCATTATCGAAGAATTAGCAAAACCAATAGAAAGTATTAAATCAGCGATGTTACGTATGAAAGACGACTCTATTGAAATTGAAATTCTCAAGATGATGGAAGTACCACTTACTAACGTACAAGAGAATTTAACGTTACTAAGAAATAAATATGATTTAGGTATAGTTGAAGAAGGAGGCAGTATCGATGTTTTTATTGAGTCTCTTTCCAACTTTGAAGAATGCATTTTATTTATCAAAGAAGAAATTGTTGACAAACCAATGTCCAAACAATCAGGCATGAAAATTGATACTACGGTATCTGCTACTCTCAATATACCATTAACAGAATTGAAATGCTCTATTGTGAACATAAAGAAATTACCAAGTATATATTTAAATAATTTAAAGGGATCGTTGGAACTCGTGCAGAATGCGTTTGAAACAATTGTATCTATACAACAAAGTAAAAAGCTTTCAGAATTATCAACGAAAATAATAAATAATATTTCAGATATTAACAAGACAATCGAATCTATCGAAAACAAATTAAAGCAGCAACAGTTGTCAGTTGTTGAAATTTATATCGAATACGAAGCACTTGAAATGTTAACAAAATCTTTACAGAATATTAAACAATGTATTATACAGATACAAGAGAAACCAAATACTGCCAATTCAATGATTAATGCTCTTCAGAGACTCGAGCGATCTATAGCTGTGATGCAACAACAATCAGCTGATAAACCACTGACGGAATCGCAACATATTAATTTCGGTATTCTTTCAAAAAATTTAATATCGTGTTTACAGGAATTACAAGAATCAATAGAAACAACAAAAACATTATGGCGTGAAGAAACAGTATTAGATGGATTAATGATTCTTGAAGAACCCATTTGCAAATTGCAAACTAGCATTAACATTATGAATGATCAGTCTGTGAACGAAACGATTTCAATAATAAATAAATACAAAGCAGATTTTCAAAAGTCATTTGAAAAGAAAGAAATGAAAGCATCTGAAATTGAAACAATTGTCAAAAAAGACAGTAAGACTAATGAAACAATAAAAGAAGAACTAAAGGAAACTAAGTTGGTAAAAGATAATGATTTTGCAATAATTAATGATATGAAAGATAAAGAAAACAAAAAGAAACCAGAAGAAAGAGACCACGAGAAAGAAAATAAAAAATTAATAGAATCAGTACATGAAAAAGAGACTAATAAAACAAAAAATGAAAATGAGAAACAAAAGAAAGAAGACATAATTCAAGAAATGCAAAAAGTAAACGAAAAACAAGAAAGCAAAGAAATTGAAACAAAGGAAGAAACAGAAAAAATCATGAAAAATGGAAAGATAGAACAAGATAAGAAAGAATGTAAGAAAGTCGAAGAAAGTGACAGCTTTGAAGAACATAAAGAAGCTGAAAAAAGAAAAGAAATTAAAAATCAGCAAGAAAAAATAGATATAAAAGAAAATACAAGAAACAAAATACAAGAATCTAAAGAACTTATCAACTCCGAAGAAATAAGGAAAGAAAAAAGTGAACGAAAGGATAAAGAAGATGTAGAAAATAAGAAAACAGAAAACAAACAAAAGAAAGAACAAGATACCGTACAAGAGAAAGAAAAAATAGATGAATTTAAAGGAACTGAAAAAGTTCAAGGCATTAAAAAAGAAGCAGAAAATAAAGAAATAACAGAACTTAAAGATATAGAAAAAAAAGAAGAGCAAAATGAAAAGATAGAAGAAGCTGACAAAATAGAAAAAGAACAGAAAGACATAAAAGATAGTAATAAATTAAAGCCAACAGAACAATATAAAAAAAAAGATGAGACTGAAGAAAAAGAAGAAGAAAACCGAGAAAAAGTAATTAATGGATTGCAGCAAAAGAAACAGGAATCAGTAAAAACAGAAAAAGTTGAACTGAAAAAAATACAGAAAAAAAATAACAAGCAGGACGAGGAAGCAGAAGCTAAAAAAATAAAGAAAGATATGGAGCATGAAATTCTTAAAGAAGATGAAAAATTAGACAAAAAACAAAAAAATCTTGAAAATAAAGAATGTGTTGCACAAAGTCAAGATAAAAACATAGACAAGATAAAGGAAGAAAACGGAAAATTAAAAGATCAAAAGACTGAAGAATTAGAAAAGAAAAAAGTGCATGTACAAGAAACGATAAAAGGAGAAGAACAAGAGGACCAAGTAGAAACAAAGAAAGAAAATCAAGAAGAAAAAAAGCAAGAAAAAAAATTAAACAAGGAAGCAATAGAAAAAACGAAAACAAAAAAAGATGATAAAACAAAAAGTGAAAAGGTTGAAAATTTTGAAAAGAAAAAAGAGGATTCTAGTGAAAAAGAAGAGATAATAAATCAAGAAGTACAAAAACAAAAGAATGAAGTAAAAATATCGAAGAAAGATCATGAAGAACAAAAAGAAACAACCAAAACTGAAGAAATAAAATTAACAGAAGCAGAGACGAAGAAAAATGTACAACAGCATAAGAAAACATCTACGCAGGAAAGAAATAAAATGGAAGATGAAACAGTAGAAAAGATAAAAAGAGAACCAACAGAAGAAAGAAATGATGAAATTTTTAAAACAGAAGAAATAATACAACAAATATGTAGTTGTGTAAATGACATAAAGAAAGAAGATTATACGGACGAAAGTAAAAGAGAATATAAAGGAATAAGTAAAAATCAGAAACAAATAGAACAAAATCAGAAAGAAGTAGTAAATAAGGAACTCCAGGAATTTAAAAAAGATAAAAATTTAAGTTTGCAAGTACAGGAAGATCAGAAAAAACAAAAGAATGAGAGAAAGCAAAAAGAAAAGAGCAAATCAAAATTTGAATTAGAGACATTAATAACAGAAGAGGAATGGAAACAGCAAAAACCGCAAATAGATGGAAATTGGTTGTGTACCAGAGAAGAACGCATTAATAAAGATAGTGAACGTAGAGTACAAAAGGAGGATATTCATCAGGAGAGAAATAATGATATAAGGTCGCATCGAATGGAAATAGAGTGTTTAGAAAAAAAAAGAACTGTGAGGCGAGCTAAAGAAGAGGTTGACTATGTATCTGCAGCAGACGAAGAAAAGCGCCAGAAAAGAAATGAAGAAAAGAGAATTAGGAGAGAAGAGACTGCTAGATTGTTATGGGAAGAAGAACAAATATTACGAAAAAGACAAGAAGAGGAGAGATTTAGAAATAAACAGAGAAGAAAAGAGCAATTAAAAGATAATGATTGGTCCAGAAAACGAGAAAATGAATCCAATCGTTTTCTCAGGAATATGTTAGAGACCACATGCAAACCGATGTTTTTCGATGTTGATTATTCTCGAGAACGTACTTTTCGATTTAATTCTGGTATTCCAATACTTTCTAGCACTTCCAGATCGTACAGCTGGAGAGATTCTTTAACCTCACTAAATAAAAAAAGATTTGACGACCTTTGGGATTATAAATTACATAATCCTTTTACGGATAAATATCACTTCGATACAGGATCTTTACACAGAAGGCGTAGAAGAAGAGAAAATCGTATGATTCGTGCGAGATCAATCAGTTTGCTGAAATACGAAGACTATTCGACCGGGGATAGCGATGCCACTATTGTACCTAGTACACGCATTCGACCTTTTCGACATATAAAAGCGGATACTATCTCACGTATCAATTTCGACACGTGTGGGTTTAAGCCGTTCAATTACACTGACCTCCGTCAAAGTGAGGTAGTTATTTAACATTAAATTAAATACCTTAATCACTTTAGAAACAGAGAAAAATCTTGTAACATTAAAAATGTTAATTATTACAGAGTTTTCTGTGGAATAAACCAAAGAAACCATCGTTTTGTACAAGATTGACAAACAGAATCGTAGGAGTTGGTATGAGGATAAGACTTACCTGCACTGTACTTGGTAATCCAGAACCACGTATTTACTGGATGAAAGACAATCAAAAACTGGATGCATCGCACAATCGCTGCAGAATACGATACGAAAACGGTATGGCTTATTTTGAATTGCACGATACGCTTCCTGAAGATGCTGGAGTATATACATGCATAGCTGAAAATACACATGGCACTTCAACCACCGAATCCATTTTAGGAGTTTATTCTGATTATAAACCCGCATGTTCACCTCCAACTTTCGTAAAATTAATTAAAGGTATACACAAGCATTATATGTGTTTTAATGTTCATAAATTTGCACGAGTTATTTCAATGATAAATCACTTCTTTTCATAGATACTTATAGATATTCTGATCGTAAATTGATTCTGGAATGTCGTATACGAGCACATCCAATTCCTATGATTTCCTGGTTAAAAAATGGAAAGATTCTTCAAGGCGAACGTTACAAGCAGAATTATTTCGACGATGATGTCTATCGATTGGAAATAGCAGACCCTGATGTCACAGATAATGGACAATATACATGTCGTGCGATGAACGAGCTACACACTGAAGAACTATCTCATATTGTTCATGTTGAAGGTAATTAGGATATATATATATTGTAAATTAATACCTACATATGTTTGAATATTATACGGATGTCCTAGATTTACCCGTTAATGACATCTGTTAAAATTCCTAACATCACTTAAGGACAAAAATCCTAATTAAAATATTGAGGCTTTTAAATAAGAAGGGTTTTAAAATTAGCAAATTAAACTGTTCGAAATTCATGATGCAAACATAAGGTGTATGAGAAATCAATATGAAAAATAAAAATTGTACTTGGGAACACATTTAGTACTACGCGATATGATGTACCTAAACGCGTGAATTTCAGCTAGTTTGACAAATTTAAACTCTTCTCGTTTAAAAACTATTGTAGCCTCGAATATTTTAATTAAGATTGTTGTCTTAAAATAATTTTAGAAATTTACCATTAACGATAAGTTTGGAATACTCTACATATAATATATTATATAATAACAGAAATATAAGGAATGTTACGTTATAAAATAATAACGCGTTACTGTCACTTTTGTAAAATATACACTACGCATCAAAATTAGAGGATCACTTTTAACCGTGCAAAAAATACCCAATATTGAAATTTACATAACATCCCAGAAGATGGTCGTAAAAATAATAAAGAAGCATTTTAAAGGTCAAAGCCTCAGCTGTAAGACACATTGAACTGTTTGAGCTGAAAACCATTTCCCTTCAATAGACGGCGCTTTAAACATAATCGAAAAAAAATTTTTAATGTTACTAACCTTTGTACTCGTGCATGGACGTGACACAATGTTGTAAAATCTTTTATTACAGTCATCTTAAAGCTTAAAGTCTTCCCTTCAAATTCATATATAGAAAGGAAAGTGTTAAAAAAAATGTCAATTTTGGTATCCAAGGCACTCCTAAATAGACCTTGATAACCCACATAGCACGCAATATTGCAGCGATAACACAGCGATATTACTCTTTTACAGTGAAATAGCAGAAATATTTTTATAGCAGAAATATCACTGAAGTATTACTCTGATATCACAGTAATATCAAAATGTCCGCGAAAACGCATCACAGTAATATTTCTGTGATATTATACAATATTTCTGTGACGTTTATGTGATATTTATATAATATTGCGAGGAATTATATAAAGAAATTATTTTAATAATTTTTTCATTTTTATTGTTATATGTAATATTATTTAAAAAATTTTTACATGTAATATTAAACATAGAAAAAATTAACGCATTAATATAATATTAGACATAGAAAAAAATAACATTGATACAATTAGTTAATACAATATCTTGTTCTTTAGGATGAAATATTGCAACAATATATTGCAACGATATCACTGTAATATTTCAATGTTATTTATCAACGTGTAATATATCAGTAATATTTCTGTGATATTTCACATTAATATGTAATATTTCTGATACATTGCAATATTACTATGATATCACTGCAATATTACGTGCTATGTGGAAAATCATTGTTTGGGTCCTCAAATAATAAGAAAAAACAGTCATTTATCCGAGAAGTGATGGGAATATTGCATGAATAGCTTACATATAGTAAAATATGACATTAATTACATGTACGGTTAATAATTGGAAAACTATGATTTTAGCTAAAATTGTGGGTACATATTGCATATAAAGATCGCAGATTACTTTAGCACTATCCAGGATGCACCACGTGAAGGATAGTCCGCCTAGCATCTCTTGACAAAGATCGGGATCCCACAGTTCATTATTTCTGGCATTTTGTGATTTCAAACTCTCTCTGTCGTGTGTATGCGTGAGTGTGCGAATGTATAATATAAAAAGAAGCGAATTTACATCTTGTTTGCACTTTCAGAATATGATGATAACGGCTGTTTTCCAACAAGATGACACAATGTAATATTGTGTCCAACACAATGTATTTCAACTGTGACATAGTATTACACTACTCGATATTGTAAGAAGCTGAGTACGAGTGTGTAAAATATGTCAGTGTCATCAACTTTCTAAAATATTTTGTCTAAAATGCATTAATTATGTTTATTTATAATATTAACATAATTAAAGTTATATAGAGGAAGATTATTGTTCAGTCATTAATATTATCAAAAATTAAGTTGTAGAGATCTAATTGTGTTCCAACGAGAACCTTACACAACAGAACAGTGTAACATTAGTGTGTCGTAGCTGGAAAACAGCCAATAACTTTTCATTATAGTATTACGTCCAGAAATTTCTTTCGATTCAAGAAAGGGACGGACTGAGACGGTAGCTCGCACGGTTGAGTCGAGGAGTGGAGGAGAGGGGAAAGAAATCTGACGCGTAACGTAGCTAGTTCAGTGGGTCAGCGCTCGGTAACGCTCGTGCCACTAATCGAACGCACTGGGCATCAGGTTTCAACACAATGCCTACGCTTAGGATGAGCGCAATGATACTGTGCAGAAACTACGCGTTTGTTGGTTCTGCTTTTCGGTCAGAGAAATAATTCTCTATTACCGGGGAGTGGATCTCGTGCGATTTTTGAAAAAGGGAAATTGGGTTTGAATTTAATTAAAAAGTAATTTCATCTAAACTACGTTTATTCGAATAACAATATTGATAATTTAAAATTAATTACATTGAAATCTAAAGAGAAATTTAATAACATATTTTCCTTAAAGAGTAAATAAATGATTGATTGATTACAAATATACGTATATAAATGTGTAACATAATTTTTAAACGAAAAATTTAACAAAATTAAAGATGAGTAAATGTGTATGGGCGTGTGTGTCTGTAGCGTTGGTCGAATTGATAGGCATAGGGAAAGATTGGATAGAGATAGGAAGCTGGTATGGTTAATGGAATTAATTGATCGGATAAAAGAATTGACACTTCCGTGTCAGGCGGGTATTCTAAAATTAAATTTCTTAAACGGATCGTGGGTATTGTCGCGGAAAGGTGAGGACGGGAAAGCCTGCTGAAAGAGAGGTGATGCTAAAAGTTGAGTAATGAGAAGGGAAAGAGAGGGTTCTGGTGATCAAGAATAATTCAAGAGAGGAGGTTCGGCGATCAGGGAGGGGAGGTTCATAATACGGATCTAAATAAGAGGGTAATATGTTGCGCTAGGATCTGGATTCGATACAGGGGAGTAGAAATATCTAACAGAGAAAAAGGAGAGCTCGGAGGAGTGGGGGGAAACAGTTTTTCGTGTGCTTAAATCTAAAGGTTGTTCGGTCGACCCAAGGAGGCTGTTTCTGAGTTCTTCGTCGCGGGGTGAATGTTGTACATCCACTAAAATTATATTCTTTAAGAAGCAAAAGGAAATTTTCGAGAGGTAGGATTTCGATGGGTCTCTCTTACTTGGTGATGATTTCAGGTTTTGATT
This sequence comes from Solenopsis fugax, assembly GCA_003595255.1. NCBI lineage: Eukaryota > Metazoa > Arthropoda > Insecta > Hymenoptera > Formicidae > Solenopsis > Solenopsis fugax. The sequence continues at coordinate 20,968 of QKQZ01021526.1, forward strand.
GGCTTCGTGGAAAATTTGAAGGTTTCTGGAGATCCTTGATTTTCGAGTAGGATGTCTTCTCAGAGAATCCTTCGATGCTGGATTGTGGTCTTCTAATTGTTGTCTGCGTTGGAAGGTTGTTGGAGATCTTCTTCAAATTCGGTCATTTTTCCAACTGATTTTAATAATTCGCGTAACAACAGCCAAAACTTAAGTTAAGCACTTGGGTCTTTTTTTTTTGTACGTGGAGGAAACCCAGGTTACGGGTATCTCCCGAGCCTCGGGGAAGGCTCGAGCGATTATGCGGGACTCAATGCGAGGCATGCAGTCCTAACCATGGGGCGACAAAAGTTCGACCAATAACTAGGAGACCTCGCATCATACCCGCTAAAACCATCCACGGATGTCCGACTAGATCCGTAACTGGGGGGTGGCCGGGATCGCCAAGCATTCGCCATCACCACCCCCCAGGACCCGCGACAATGTCACCCATTCCTAATTTACGGTGGATCGGGACATCGTCGATCCACCGCATCTACCCCCAGAGGAATTTGCAGGATCCCGGAAATCCCCGTCCGGAACCCTCCCTCATTCCTCGCACCGTCCTCCCCACCATAGTGGGGAGGAGGGCGCGATTTACCATTTCTCACGCCGCGCAGTCAGAGGGGTTCATCCCACATGATCCCACCCCTCCTACACCGCGCAGCCACCGTATCCCACTCCCAGGGCATGGCGGGAGGGGAAGGTCCAGGAAATCCCATCCCAGACCCCCCCACCCGCCATCCCCTCCAGGGGGCGCTTTCATATGCTACCCCCTGAAGTGCGCCGGAGTGTACCTACTCTTTTTGCCCCGTGCTCCTCGCCGTGCGGAGCCCGGGACCTTCCTCCTTCTCTCTCTCTCAGCCTCCTCCTTCCGCGAGATAACAGCCTCGCAGAAGGAGGAGACAGCCTCCCACTCATTCTCTCCCCTCAGCATCATTCTGAGGAGGGAGGAGACCGAAAGCTCCCCCCCGACGCGCATGAATAAGGACCGACGCTCATCACCCCATGCCGGACATTCCGCCAGGGTATGATGGGCCGAGTCCTCCTCCCCGCCGCAGTGGTGACACTTTCGTGTCTCCTCCCTTCCTATTTGACACAGGTACCCACCGAAGCACCCGTGCCCGGTGAGCACCTGCGTTAACCTATATGTAAGTCCCCCGTGCGACCTCCCTACCCATTCGGGCAAGAGAGGCCGGATGGCATCAGCGGTCCCAAGAGTGTCGCTCAGACTCGGACCCCCTAATAATTGCATCCATTTATCTAGGGTTTTTACCCTCTCTTCTTCTTTAATTTTAGCAACCGCTCCGGCCGTGGGAATATACCCCTCCGCCCGAAGGCCCCTCACCCTCCAAAAACTTCTTTCCTCTCCAACGCGAGGAGCTCCACGGGCGGAGTTCCCGCCAGAGCGGTTGCCACCGCGAAGGACACCGTCCTGTAGGCCCGGGTGACCCTAGCGGCCATTCGGCGCTGAACACTCCTCATAAGTGTCCTAGCGCAACCTCTGGCCCCCACGGTCCCCGACCATACCGGGGCCCCATAAAGGAGTACCGACAGGACGGTGCCCATATACAAACGTCGAGCGACAATCCCAGGACCGCCGATGTTGGGCAGGAGGCCAGACAGCGCTCTAGCCACCCCACCCACCCTGGGGGTTATTCTTCGGAAATGTTCTTCGAACCCTCAGAGCCCATCCAGGGTGAGCCCAAGATACTTCATGTATCGGCCCACCCGCACGGAGGTATTACCCACTCTGATGTTGGCCTCAGGGGCCCCCCCCCGAGACCTACGAAAAAAGAAAATGGCCTCAGTTTTCTGGGAGGCCACCCGAAGCCCCATCTCCTCTACACCCGAAACCACCCTAGCGATGGCCAAATTGCCCAGACTGGTGGCCTCCATCGTATCCATCCCCCCAGCCACCACCAAAGTATCATCTGCATAGCAGATGACGTGGCAGCTAGCAGGGAGGACCAGGCGGAGAACCCAGTCGTATGCGAGATTCCACAGGGCCTAGGACCGACCCCTGTGGAACACCGCAACCCATCTCCTGCATGCGCACCCGCCCAACCCTATCCATCCACTCTATCTTTCTCTCCCGAAAGTAGTCCCGGACTATCTCTCTCAGGTAGTGGGGGAAGCGATGGAATTCCATCGCTCCCTCCACCCGGCTCCAGGGGAGGGAGTTAAATGCATTGACTATGTCCAAGGACACAGCCAGCACTCCCCCCTCGCCACCACGGGTTCCACGATGGAGCGGAGCCTTAGCACCGCCTCCACCGTAGATCTACCAACTCGGAACCGATACTGGCTATCGGACAGTCCGAGACCACTCCCAGCCAGATGCCGAACGAGGCAGACCGATATTATCCTTTCGAGCACCTTGCCCGCCTCGTCCAGCAGACAGATGGGCCGGTACGCAGACGGGAGCTCCGCCGGTTTCCCCTCCTTCCGAAGGAGGACCAGTCGAGCCCTCTTCCATCGGGAGGGGAACTTACCTCACGTAGGCAGGCCGTATAAACCTGCCTAAGCCTATCCTCTATTGCAGCAAAGGCAAGGGCCCAGACGCGTCCCGGAATGGAGCCATCGGGACCCGAGGCAGTGGACCTCCCCCCATACCTCTTTGCGGCCATCTTAAGATCGTGGTCAAGATTTCCGAGCTCTTCCGACCATTCCGACTGGACCGGTCCAGTCGACTCTCTCATCCCTCTCTCCCCCACAGGGAAGAGGGTGGACACCACTTCATCCAAGAACTCGGGATCCAGTCCACTCGTAACGGAGGGAGATCCACCCTTTAACTTTTTTAGCACAGTTCTATACCCTCTGCCCCACGGGTCCCTATCCAAATCTTCAATTAATCGGTTCCAGGCCCCAGCCTTCGCAGCAGTAATTGCCCCTCGCAACCGGGCACGCGCCTCACTATATCTACTCTAGGTAGCCTCAATCTTGGCGGGATCACCACCACGGCGCGCATGCTGGTAAGCTCGTCTGGCACGGACCGAGGAGCGCCGCAATACGGCTATCAAGCACTTGGGTCTCCGAGATTCGGAAGTAATTCCGAGTTTCGAGTGAGAACTGAGTTGTGAGTTATGGAGGCGTGCCGCTCTGGCTTTGCACCCCCCTTTTATATGATTTTCTTCCGATTCGCCCTCCCACGGAATAGGAATCACCTAATCTCACCTGATCGGTTTCGGTTATCACCGGATATATTAGATTACATTCTCTTTCGGTATTGAATGGCGATTATCGCCCATTAGATGTCTCTGAGTGTCGTTTTCGAAATTCGCTTCGCGGTTCTCGTATGTTATTTCAGACTTTCGTTCGAAAGAGGATTTTAACCGCCATTTAATTTGACTCAATCAATATATCCGTTTTAAATACTCATTTAATATTTGAATAGAACATTCTTTATAGAACATTCTTTTTTTGCGAAAGAAAAGAATTTCTGGACGTAACAATAGTAATTATTTTATATATTTACTCGTTGATAAAACAAAAGATGGAAGTGATGCTATTATTGGTGTGCGTAAACGAAATAGCGCACTTGCGGCTTGGTACAGTAGTTTGCAAGAAGGCTTGAATATGGTGAACGAATTAAACGTAATTGTGCTTAGAATTTTATTTCGCTCAAGTGTTAGTTACTCGCGTTACGGACAAATCGCGATCGACTGGAATTAGGCAACAATCGGTCTATATTGTTTTCGTTTGGAAACGATACGTTCGACACTTCTTGACACACACACATATACACGCGCGCGCGCGCGAGTGAGTGTGTGAGGATGTATACATAACTCTAAAAATTATTTGGGCATTTCTTGAATTTAAACTTCAAATTAGTTCTCACACTAAGTATTAACACAAATCGCTTGCTAAAGCTGAGTACGTTGCCGCTTCCAAAAAATTTAGTATAAATCGAAATATTTAAACTAACACGAGTAAATAAATAAAAATTAGGTAGGCTCTAAGGAAATAAATTAAGATAATGTTCAATGCCAATTAAGAGCCAATCACAAGGTCTTCGTGTATGAATCCATGTATTATTCTTCGAAATATACAAACGTTTCGATCCCTAGGATTTGGACCATCCTCAGTGTAACAATAAATATATTTCGGCAAAAATTTACGAATCAGATACATATAACCGGTCAAAATGCTGTCAACAAATTGAGTATCGCATTACGTACAATTAGTTGATAGTGTTCATTATCCCGCTAGTTGGTCGTCCTCCTTTCACAGAATGCTCATCCAGCTCAGTTATCAAACCACGATATTCTCACTGTAATTATTTAAACTTTGGAAGCACTTAAGATGTGATGTTTACAGCAATAATCAACTGAGACTTACAATCGGAGTTCGGTAACGAGCGCGCGAAGTGAACTGTACGGAGAACGAAATACGTCTGATCGTGTAGGCAATATGAATACTATTATGTACAAGGAGAGGTCAAAATTGAGAATAAAGGTGGAAGCATCACTTCTTTTCTTAGTAAATAGTGAGGTGTATATCCGATCTAATAGGCCGGTGTCGGTTTGTAAATTTAATGCTCGTTTTTGTTTACTGAATAAACAATTATTGATAAAAATCATTTCAGAGGTAAGTCTTTTATTTAAAATCGTTTCTTCGTCTAAAATTTTAACTGCATCCCTATCAAAATTGTGGGACATGGATATTCTATGTGATGACAGGTGTCTGGGTCGTATTTCTGTTAATATGATTTCTGTCTTCATTTATTCTAGTTTTTAGAAGTCTCCCTGTCTGCCCAACGTACAATGTCTCACAATCTTTACAATTGATCTTATACGTCACATTAGAATGTAAATTTGGTGGTAATTTGTCTTTCTGTGCTCTAATATACTTGTTCAATTTATTAAGGCCCGTGTACGCCATGCTTATTGTAGGATCATTTTTGAAAAAAATATTTAAATTTATCCGATACCCCGTTAACATACGGTATAGTGAAATATGATATTTTTTTGTTGTCAAGTTCCGTTTCATTATTATCATGTGTATTGTTGACAGATTTAAATTTATTAAATAGTCTCTTTCTAATATTGACATAAATAATTCCAATAGGATATCCATTCATTAATAGTATTTTGATGATTTTATCAAAATTTGTTTTATGAAACGTCGGGTGTGAAAGTGTGAGGACCTTGTTAAATTTACATTCTAATGTGATGTATAAGATCAATTGTAAAGACTGTGAGGCATCGTACGTTGGGCAGAGAGACTTCTAAAAACTAGAATAAATGAAGACAGAAATCATATTAACAGAAATACGACCCAGACACCTGTCATCACAGAACATAGAATATCCATGTCCCACAATTTTGATTGGGATTCAGTTAAAATTTTAGACGAAGAAACGATTTTAAATAAAAGACTTATCTCTGAAATGATTTTTATCAATGACTGTTTATTCAGTAAACAAAAACAAGCATTAAATTTTCAAACCGGCCTATTAGATCGGATATACACCTCATTGTTTACTAACAAAAGAATGATGCTTCCATCTTTATTCTCAATTTTGACCTTTCGTTGTACATAATAATATTCATATTGCCTACACGCTCAGACGTATTTCGTTCTAGGTACAGTTCACTTCGCGCGCTCGTTACCGAACTCCGATTGTAAGTCTCAGTAGATTATTGCTGTAAACATCACATCTTAAGTTTAGTGCTTCCAAAGTTTAAATAATTACAGTGAGAATATCGTGGTTTGATAACTGAGCTGGATGAGCATTCTATGAAGGGAGGACGACCAACTAGCGGGATAATGAACACTATCAACTAATTGTACGTAATGCGATACTCAATTTGTTGACAGCATTTTGACCGGTTGTATGTATCTGATTCGTACATTTTTGCCGAAATATATTTATTGTTACATTGAGGATGGTCCAAATCTTAGGGACCGAAACGTTTGTATGTTTCGAAAAATAATACATGGATTCACACACGAAGACATTGTGATTGGCTCTTAATTGGCATTGAACATTATCTTAATTTAACACGAGTAACATTTCCCAAAAAGTTTTAATACAGTATTACAAAACATTTAATGGTATATTAATGAACAAAATTGTAAAGAGATATTTACAAAGGAAGAAAAAAAGAAAAGAAAAATTTAATGTGTAGAAAAATACAGATTTTAACGTGCATAAAGTAAAGTATTTAAAACAGAAAGAAGGAGACGGATGGGATTCCGTAACAATTGGGCATACTTGTGGATGCAAGGTCGGTCAACGTGTTATTGGATGTTGTTCTCAACATTTGGGTAATTTTTTGATAAAGATCGATTTCAAAAGAACGTTTCAATACCTGCTCAATTCCTCGATGATTACTTTAATGAAGAATCATTATCATCAGATTTTGAAATTGCAAACAAAGTGTGAATTCACTTATTTTTATATTATACATTCGCACACTCACGTATACACACGGCAGGGAGAGTTTGAAGTCACAAAATATCACAGGAGTAACGAACTGTGGGGTCCCGATCTCTGCCAAGGGATGCTAGGCGGACTATACCTTCACGTGGTGCACCCTGGATTGTGCTAAAATAATCTGTGATTTTTACATGCAGAATGTATGTACCCACAATTTTAGCTAAAATCATGGTTTACCAATTATTAACCGTACATGTGATTAATGCCATTTTTTACTGTATTTAAGCTGTTAATGCAATGTTCCCATCACTTCTCGGACAAATAATTGTTTTTTATTGTTATTTGATAACCCAAATAATAATTTTTTAAAGTCTATTTAGAAGTACCTTAAGGGCCAAATTTGAGGTCACTTATTTTTAACACTCCTTTATTTTATGATTTGTTTTCACCGAATTATTCCACTTTCAAGTGAACCATGCATTTTCAACAGTCTCTGAAAAATTCATATACTTTAGGCATTAAATGATTAAATTATCCGAGGGACGTACTGCAAATAAGTTGTACCATGATGTAAAGACAGGGATATCCTTGTACCGTGTCAGACCACTGCGCATTTCCACCACTTTTCCATATTTTGTCCAAGCTTACGTCATATTCGTATGAAGTCGGAACGAATCGGATATGATCGGTGGCGTGTTTGGTCCTTAGAACATATATATACATGGAAGGGGAATACAGACACGAAACATCTGTGTGAGAGAAAAAATTATAGAATCCCATTTGCCTACAATGTTCCGACATTGTCGTTGAGCATGCGCAATTCATTCATTACTTGTTTCGTGTAATATAACCTTAAATATTTTTAAGATTATTGATCGTGTAATATAAAAAAAATAAGTTTATTGATTCTTTGAATTATTTTTTGCATACAAATACAATGACTTGTAACGTGAAAAGTTGTGGAAAAAATGCTCAAAATGCTTTCATAAATAACTACTATAGAATCGCTGTTTAAGATTGCCATTTAGTATGACGTAGGCTTGGATAAAGTTCCTGATTGGTGCTTTAGAAAATATGCGAAAGAGCATACCCTTGTTTTTTTATTTATGGATTGTATGATGGAACTTACATCTCATACTTGCGTGTGTGTGTTTGCATGTGTGCGTGTACATGCGCGTGAATCCTACTTTCGTCGATTCTTATCCAGAATCAACGGCATGGACGTGGCAGAAATCTGATCCCGTGTGTATGTGTGTGCGTGCGCGGGTGTGTGTTTGTGTGAGCGTGTGCGTGCGTGCGTGCGCGCGCGCGAGTGTGTGTGTGTGTGTGTATGTGTATAATGGAGATCAGTATTCTGAAGTTCGTGACTCCCCCAATATTTTCTGACTCCAACCCTCTCAATTATACGTGTATGTGTATATGTTTGTGATTGTGTGTGGGTCTTGATCTCCGTACACAAGTATGAGATGTAAGTCCCATCGTGCAACCTATTCGCAATACGTCCCTCGGATAACTTAATTATTCAATGCCTAAAGTATATGAATTTTTCGGAGAAAGTGTTGAAAATGCATGGTTTACTTAAAAGTGGAATAACTCGGTGAAAACAAATCGTATTATAAATTTCTATATACGAGTTTGAAGGGAAGACTTTAAGCTTTAAAATAACTGTAATGAAATTGTTTTTATAACACATTGTGTCACGTCCATGCACGCGAGTTCAAAGATTAGTAACTTTTAAATTCTTTTCACGTTTATGTTCAAAGCGCCATCTATATTGAAAGGAAATAATTTGCAGCTCAAACGGTTCAATGTATCTTATAGCTAAGGCTTTAACCTTTAAAATGTTTTTTATTTTTCGTTCTACGACCATTTCTCGCGATGTTATGTAAGTTTCAATATTGGGTATTCTTAGCACGATTAAAAATGATACCCTAAGCGTAGTGTAGCTCGTTACCATTATAAGAAGAATATAACGATTGAAAAGTAACGGCGTTACAAGTAATGCATTATTTTTATTATAATATAATTTTAGATTGGTTACCCATAAATCGAACCGATTTACATTCGTGCAACGAAATTAAATCGGAATTCACACAAAAACCACTATTCTCCAACATACCAAAGGATTATAATGTACCCACTGGCGGAACTATCGCTCTTCAAGTAGAAGTCAAAGGTAACATAAGACGCTTATCAAAGAAATAAGTTACATATCAAATTATAAAGTCTTTAATCTATTATAGGTACACCATCTCCAGAAGTGAAACGGTTACGCGGCGACCAAAAAGAGTCAATTATGATACCAAAAGCAAGAACCTTTGTAGAACGTGGACTTTATACGTTAATTGTGCCTGAAGCGACAGAGTCAGAAAGGAGAACATATGTGTGTAGAGCGACCAATGCTTATGGACAAGTAGATACAAGCGCGACGGTGGATGTAATATCATCAAGCGCTATCGACGGGGGAAAACCGGCGGTGTTCGTATCGAGACCTTCCAAGAAATCGATCGATGTAATCGTTGGTGAAGATATCAGTATATCTTTCCGAGTCAATGGTATCCCTAAGCCTCGAAGTAAGACTCGACAAAACGAGTTAATTTCTCGTTTTAAGGGAGTATTCTGCTTTAAACCCGTATGAAAAGGAACTATTGAAAACTATTCAGATATCTATAGTTACTATTCAATTTCTATAATAATTTGAATAGTAACTATTGGCAACTATGTGCCTGAATAGTAATTGAATAATACCTAATGTTCCATAATACTACATGACTACGATTGGTGAATAATATAAATAGTAACTATTAGCGATTACATAATTGAATAATAATTGAATAATAAATTATTTATGTTTTCAATAATAATGAATAGTATCTAATGTTCCATAATACTACATAACATTTCATTCTCAATAGTTCTTTTCCATAAGGGAAAGCTCAAAAAAACAAACACAATTTCGAGAAAAACGGTTTTAAAGTTTTAAATACTCTCTAAATCTCGTAAAGTAAAAAATCATTAGAAAAATTGCACAGGTTCAATTTTTACCCTTTTAGAATGACGTTTCACTCTACGAGATTTAGAGAATCTATTTTTTTTGTACATAGGAATTTGAAATTTCCATTCTTTATAATTAATCAACAATTCCAAGTCAAATAATAAACATTAATTCTTGTTTTTAAAATTTTTCAATTATTCTCGTTATTCTGACCTTTTTTGTCACTTACATTATATGTATATCACGTTGCTAGTAAATGAACTTTGTCTTTTTTGTTGATGAATATTTTTGGTTGTTTAATTTTGACTCCCATTATTTCATTTTTGGAACATTTTCAAGATTTGAATGACAACAATATATATTGTTCAATGTTCAATAATAATGAATTAATTTAATAAAACCGTACTCTGAATCATATTTCACGGTTTTCTGCAAGTTGAAAAAATAAATATGAACAGTATAATTATGGACAGAATATATCATAATAATGACTTATGTAAAATAAAGAATAACAATACTATCGGTTTAGAAGATTCAAAATCAATAACAAGGCAATAAGAGCATAATAAGCCACGTTAGACTGGAATACGATTTCTTAATACAAAACTTCTATCTAACATTACATTCAAAATTACAATTGCAGACGTTTCGACTTTTCACGAAGTCTTTGTCAATAATCACAGTTAGACACCTGCCAAAATGAGGAAGATGTCAATTAGAACTTTAAGTTATATACAATTTTACATCCTTAACACAACATGACAACCCACGTAGCATATCAGCTCCTGCTTTGAAAGCGCTGTTGAAGACCTCCCAAAACCGCTTTCACTTTCGCACTTTTTTGGCATTTTTAATTATGTGCGTAAAAAGCACTTTAAACGTGCACGTAACACAGCAGCGCGTGCAAAGCGCTTTGAGAGCGCGGCCAATTACGAGGGCGGTCCGATAAGTACTTAGCCTACAAAAGAAAAACGAAAATTTTGGAAAAG